>QYTT01090263.1:0-54557 GCA_006980735.1 Dasypogon diadema
AAATTATTGAAAAGAGTGATGATCTATATATTTATTAATGTGTAATTAAATTATATTTCTTTTTACATAAGTTTTAAAATACATTTAATATATATTTTTTGATTCATTCTAACAAATTTTATTTATTAGCGATCGGAAAAATGATTTTATACACTATTATTGGCTTGAATGATTATTATTATTATTATCTTTTTTTATTTTTTATCTCACTTAATGAAAGTATAATATATTCTATTACACAAGATAGTTTAATTATTGTTTAATGTTAAGGTTCTACTGTTTTTATGTTTTTTAAGTTTATAAGAATTTGAAAAAATGAATTCGCTTGAGGAAAGATAATGTTATTGTTATAAGTTATTCTGTTTAAAATAGTAATGTTTCTTACATATATATTAAATATAGACTATTTCATTTGTAATTACTTTATTACTATATAGTCTTTGGATTAAGTTTCTTTATTTCTGACACTTTTATATATCATTATCCGTAAATATAATTATTATATCCTTTAATGTTTGTTTCTGTTTCACTTACTCTTTTGTTTATACATGTTTTATTTGATGCATTATATTGTTGGAACAACAATTCGTAAGGAAAAGTAAAATATTTAGCAGTAATTACTAAAAAAAGGAAATTAATTGGTAAGATTCTCTAACATCTACTATTTCATAAATACAAATAATAATGGTGTAGTCAATTTGGTTTACATAACGCTGAATTGTATGAGAGATCATTGTGTTTCTGTTGTTTTGTGCGGCAGTTAGTTGATACAAGTGAATAATACAACATTTTCGTCTCCCATGAACTTACTTAAGGAATAATGTTATAAAAAATAATCAAATATACATACACGACGGTGAATATGAAAAAAATAGAAGGAATCACTAAAGGTGCATGAATAGCTGTCTGATATCATTTTTACTGTTTTTAGGTAATTACAAGCAATCTTTATTTTCTCTTATACTAATCGAATCTATGGGAGAAGTAAAGAAGTTTTATTTCTGTAATAAGTAGTTGCAAGAGGGAGAGTTGGGACCTTATTAAAAATCTATCGTTTCAACTATACTGTGGGATGTTTTTGTTTTTCCAATATTTATTTAAACTTTATATTGTTGCAAAATATTAATCCGACTACATGATAATTTTTACATTTGTTTTTTACTTTCGATTAAATTTAGTTAAAAGCTAACCTTTTTCGAGCTAAAACTTACAAACACAAAAATTTTTATAGGTTTGTTAAAAAAATGGATTTGTTGGAGCTTAAAGCTGATAGATAATTCCACGCCCATTTGTACTAACTTCTAACCATTAACTTCTATATTCTGGTTTTACTTCTGAATAAAATACCCATATATGATTTATACAGAAATATATGTTGGACGTAAATGTGAATCGTAAATTTTTGATGAAACGAACTGAATCTAGGATGTGAAAATTAAAAGTTTTCTTTGAACTGCTGCGTTCTTATAATTATGGAATAGTTGTTTTTCAAATCCACTTGGAGGTTTATGACATTAAAAATAAAAAATGAAATGAAGTAAAATTGATAAAACTTTTGCTATTTTTTAAATAAGTTTACTACTAACTATTTTTTACTATTCTAAATCTCCGTTTTACTTTCCAACAAGTAAAAAATTGCTTTATACCAAGTTTTTATCAACTAACTTCAATTTATGAAATTTACTTTAATGTTCTGGTGCACACTTTATTTTAATAATTTTAAAGGTAATTCCTTATAGTTAACCTACAAATTGAGCATTCGGACAATGTTTTCATTATTACAACGTTCACGAATTATTTTTCTTCAGGGGTTTATTAATAGATTTTTATCAAATTATGGCCAGCAATTACTCAAAATCTTCATCACCTGTAGTTACTTCGCCAGTTCGTTTATATTCAACTATATTTTGAACTCTTGCTAGTTATATTTTATGGAAATGCATTTCCTTCTCTCGCCGTTTATAATCTGAATCTACAATAACTGACCAAATAAGTATATTTGCTTCCAAAACTATGATTTGCACATTTGAAAACGAACAAGTGGAAATGATAATTTCCTATATATGATCTACATAAGAAAACACACTCTTAAAAATTATTTCTTACTAAAACATAGCACCATTTTCGAACTGACAAGGAATGTCTTTTTTCAATTTTAAATTTATTGTAATTAGACTATCGGATTTCCGATATATTTAATTGCAGAATGGTACTATGGTCAGTGGATGCCTGAATACATAAGGTAAAATTATATTTTGAGCTTTTTTATATATTTGAGATTTTAATTCCATAAAATAAATCTTGTTCTTAAATTATCAATTTGTTCCCATATAATTGGTATTAAATAATATTGTTATCAAATTTCCTGCACAAAACAGCATATACACAAAATCTCGAAAATTTAACACAATAGAAAAAAAATATTACTCTCAAGTCACCTCAAAATATCCCTAAAATGTCAATGTTGTGTAAAAGTATAATATAAAAAGATAATAGTATTTCATTAGTTATATTCTGAAAGAATTAATAATTTGAATGGACATTTTAAAAATTATATCGACGAGTATAATTTATAAAAAAAACAAACCTATTTTAATTAGAATCATTTTTAAAGAAAAATTGTCAGGAACTAAAATCAAAATTTATTAATTTTAACTTTTAAATAAAATGATATAAAAAATTTATAAAAAAATGATAATAGTTCTATCAAATATATTATTTTTGCATATATTTAAAAACCGCAGTGTTTTATTTAAAAACAGTTATAAACATAATTTTATTAATAAATTTCTCTATTAATTTTACTTTTTATGGATTTTTATATTATTTGTTAATACCCTGTCATCCTACCTGTCTGGAAAAAAAACGTTATGTTTTCTTTATAATTAAAATGAAATGTTATCAAAAATAATAATAAATTGAAATAAGTCGATGGTCGAAATTAAATAAATAAAAAGCGTTGGGGGCCTGACTGGAATTGAGCAATAATTTTAAGAAAGATATCTTGTTTCTGAGAAAAGATAATACAAACAAGTAAAATTTTTGCGTGCACACTCGGCTATTTTAATTGATATTTAAAATTTTGTAGTTACACAACTAACTATAGTTTTATAGTAGGAAAATGTTACTAAACAAATTTGTTTTATTGCAGTTGTTCAAGTTATTTTTATTTGAGCTAGCAAAATTGATTCACTTCTCTTAAGCTAATGCTTATACATAGTAAAAATCCCTTTGAAGAGAATTGAGTATTTATAAAGAGAATTCGCTAACTACAGAAACGTATGCCACTTCTATCTGCCTCTACTACCCCTGTAAAGTATGTACTTAATTTTTAGTTAATATTTTAGTAGTCGGAAAGAAGCATTTATTAGAAATAGTATATATAAGAAGGAATAAATATGTTTGTGGAAGCATTATTGTGCTAAACGAAATAATTGCGTGAAAAAAATCTCTAAACAAATATAAAAAAAACAATCACAATATAAACAAAATAATAATGTTCGGTATATGGATCCTTTTTTTGGTTACCCCTATCTTATTCCAGGCTGTTCGCCCAAGAAACTGTTTTCATGCCAGCTCTGCGGTAAGGTACTATGCTCGAAAGCATCATTGAAGAGACATATCGCTGATAAGCATGCCGAACGACAAGAAGAATATCGTTGCATCATATGTGAAAGGGTCTACTGTTCTAGAAATTCATTGATGACACATATCTACACATATCATAAGTCAAGGCCTGGTGAACTGGACATGAAAGATATGAAATTCTTTTAGGGATGTATGTTGAGGCTTTGTGATCAACAGCAATTTAATTATGATTACAATCAACAAATGCAACAATATCAACAATATCTGTATAATAGAATAGAAATTGATAGTTATATAACAGGAGCTGCAACAGCATCAAGTTTTTATGGAAGATTATCAACATCGAGAACAGCATCAACAACACCAACATCTTCAACAACATCTGCAGCATCATGTAACCTATATGAGATGAATTTTTTAAACGTTCGCCAAGGTTAGAATTTGATCAAAATCTCAATCAAACTCTCTCTAATATCTTCTCCTCTGTCTTTGTCTGTCTTTCTGCAATCAAAGAAATCCGATTAAATAATCTTGTTGAAACTGATTTTATATCAACAAGATGTATTCTGTATACAAATTCTCTTTTTTTTAATTAAGCTCCTCCTCTATCTCTTGACTTAATAACTTTTATAAGTTTAAGAAAAATAATAATCGAATTAAAATATTATGGATTCAGCAATATCAGTAAATCTCATATTTTTATTCTTTTTTTTATATTGCAGAATTGTGTATACTTTTTCATTGAAATTTACCTACCTACCTACCTACTTATAAATGCATAAAAACTCTCTACTTTTGCTACTACTGCTACTGTTACTTACCACAGTCTCTTATAGTACTTACTGCTGCTGGCATACACAAAGTATTGAACATCTTTCTCCTAATTACAATCTTTAGAAATTGTCGTAGAAAATTGTTTGATATGAAACGCTGATTTGCTACACCTATGTGACAATTAAAATTGAACTTATTATAAACTTTCACTTTTAGTTTATCTATTTCTTATTGTTTATCTTATCTCTTAAAGTATCTTTCGTAGTAAAAACAAATTTACTTTTTAGATATCTATTTTTATTCGTAATATTCTTAATGTAGAAATGAATCTTCTTAAGGCTTGTCGTGTATTGCATAAATTTGAAAACAAGTGCCTTCTCTGATAATCATAAATATATAAAATCATAAATTCTATTAAAATACTAATTTTTACATTTTTAAAAATAAAAATTTTACACTGTATCAACTCATTACATTAAACTTCTATTAATTTGGTTGAAGCTTTCGGTGCAGTTATGAAAGTATATTTTTGCCAAAAACACATCATACATTAATTAACACGGCAAGCCTTAATTTTGAAAGTATTACTAGTTCGAGTAGAGGTTACTATCTATCGTCTACTAAAAATTGTAAAAACAAACCTTTGAAAATTGTCTAAAAAAAAAGAATCTATCTTTTTTATAACATTATAACGAATATATAAATCTATCGCTCTATAACTATAAAACCTATTTATTATACTGAGACTGTACTTTAAAACGATGCATATAATTATTAATAATAAAATCAACAGCAATCTTATACATACCCTTTGACAAAAATTTATAAGACATCTATTTTTATAAACTTTATAACACTTTTACATGCCTACTCTCGTTCCTATTTTAATTTTAAATTTTTTATATCTACTATATATAATTTTATATATACTATAAATCTTAATAATTACCTAAAAAGTACAAAATAATAACTTTTCCAAAACGGAATCAAAATTAGTTAATTAAAGTACAAAACAAATGCATCTTCCGACAACTATCTTATATTTTGTTTTATACGTTTGAAAACTAAAGTATATTAAAAAAATTTATATATACATAAATACCGGACTTACTTTCTAAAATAAAAACGTTTATTTTTATTATAATCAAAATCTTATTTCAAATTTCATTTATTCTGGTTTTTCACAAACATTTATTTTAACAAAGTAGTTATTTTACAAATTTCTTTTCTCATTGTATTTTTTTTTAATTACTTTTCAACAAATTAAAATTGTTGCTATTTACTGTAATCGTATTTTGTCATTTCCGTTTTATGTGAATGCCGTTATTAGTGTGCTTTTACTTCGCTATACTTGCTGTTGTAATGTGATATTGCATTTTTTTTTTTAAAAACGATTATTTGTTTTAAAATGCTTCTTCTATGTTTTCATTCTGTATTTCCATATTCATAATTGTTTTGTTCAGAAATTATTGCTTTAAAGACATCAGTTAAAATTACTATAAAACGGGTGCTTCCATTTTTACATTTCTTTTGTATTGAGAACTGAAAGAAATATTTTTCTAAAAGTGCATGCTCTCAAACAGTCCCTTACGAAAAAAAAGTAAAAACATAGTAAAATTTTACGTGATTTAAATACTTTGTTTTATTGAAAATTAACAAAATTTCATAATCAGTGCACCTCTTTTCCTTTCTTAGGTAGGTAAATTTAAAATTTTTAATTTCCTTTCATTTCTCATTTATTTATATAAAGCGTTATCTAAATATTGATGAAAGTTAATCATATCCTTACTGTGTTTTATGTTTTGCTTAAATCCTCTTTTATCTCCATATGCTTTTATATGTGTTCGATTTTTTGTTTATATGTAACATTTTAACTGTGCCTTTTGTGGTATTAATTAAAATCTATTAGAAATTTACAAAAATAAACAAAATAAAATTTGAGCAGTGCCATATTATGTCGTACAGTTATCAAATTTTATTATTTTTATTTTTGTAAAGGAATATTACAAAATAAAATTGTTTTTGCCGTTTTAAAGTAATATAATAAAAATCTTGTAGATGGTATTCAAGCTTTTGTGCATTTTTGTTAGTAAAACTTGGAAAATATATACAAATTTAAGAACGCAATTAAAGAATGTACGAAAGAATAGTGAAAATTTTCAATTTTGGAAATCTACTTTTTATACAATCATACAATCTCTCTTACAATGTGCCTATTCTACTATACAATTCCTACGAATAATTCTTCCAATTTCAAAATTTCCAAAATTGAAACGCATGCTTTTTTATTAAAATCGGAAATTAATGTTTTTTTTAAACTGTTTTTCTAAGAAAAAACATAGAGAGCATTGAATTTTACATTACCTGTGTAGTTCTTGTGAAAACAAAAATCGAAAACATTTAAAATATAAAGCAAAAAACTTTGCAATTACCTTACTATTAAGAAAAAAAAAGTAAAAATGCTATTGTAAACAGATATAAAAACAAAACTTTTGTTTGGTTTTTTTCTTTTATTTTGGATTTTTGCCAGCAGGCCCCCAAAATGCTGTTGTTTCGGCTACACCATCATCATCATCGACGAATTCTACCTCATCCTCCTCCTCAATAACATCACCAACATCGTCAGCGTCAGGCCAATTATTAAATAGTGGTCAACAATCTACAACGGCTGGCAATATGCCAAGTAATCATCATCCATTAAGGATGCCACCGCCAACAAGTGGTGGTATTAATGAACCACAGGAGTGTCCATATTGTCGTCGGACCTTCTCATGTTATTACTCGTTAAAACGTCATTTTCAAGATAAACATGAACAGTCCGATACATTGTATGTATGTGAATTTTGTCATCGAAGGTATCGGACAAAAAATTCTCTGACAACACATAAAAGTCTTCAACATCGCGGTTCCAGTGGTATGCTGAAACGACTACTAAAAACATCTGCCATAAAAAATGTTCTTGGTCCGCATCATCCAATTACCCATCCACGGCCGCATCTTTTCGATTTTACATCTGAATTGGGACAACCACCACCGGGGATACAATAGAATTTAAGATGGAATGCAATTTTTTAGAGAAATCTTAAAAAGGATTTGTGTTAATTTGTCTTCTTATAATTCTTTATTAATTAAATACAAGAATCACGATCGTTTATATCCTCCTTAAGTTCTCTCTTGTTCTCTATTCTGATGAGGTGAAATTAAATATAATATTTTATGAATGTGTATTTTTATTAGACATTTTCTATATTTAATAACTATTATTTGGCGAACGTGCAATATATGTATATGTTTTTAAGCAAGTCTTAATGGATTATTTTCTTTTTATTGTCAAAACTAGAGTTATTTTTGTATGTAACTGGTTAACAAAAACCCTTCCGAACACCCACGTATATAATACTATGGGGAGGGTACTTTTCAAGTTTTAATACAGGGTTAATTTCTTGTATATAAGTACACTATTCGTTATTTTTTTAAATATCCGTTTATTCAGTGGATAGTATAAAATGTGTTCTTCGATCTGTTTGTTTACAAAAATAACACTAGTTTAACAATATCCGCAAAAAAATATTCTTAAAATGTATTTTTGTGTAAATATAATTTTAAGTAATAGAACTAATTTGAGTTTTTTTATCGTAATTATAAATTTATGGACAGGTTACATTAAGTAAAAATACAACTATTCTTGTTTTTCAACAATAACAGAATTTTGTACAAGAGAAAAAGGACTTATTGCATAATTTAGGAATTTATTTTTGAAGTCATAAAAAAAAATAATTTTATCAACAATAGTTTAATTTTCTAACAAGTACATAACGCTATATTAGTATCAGTATCTACTTTTAGTTAAGTTTCGCCATATTTTTGTTAAATATTGTTTCTAAAATTTTTATTATTATTATTATTGTAGTTAAATATTACTTTGGTGTTTACAACTTAAAGGATGCTGTGCATAACTTTGATACAAATTTTAGTAAATTTCAAATTCGATTGCGTAGCTATGATAAAGGATATTAAATTTTCGATAATTATAGAAACAAATTCCTCAGACTGTTTTTATGAATTTTTCGAAAATATTTAAAGAAAAAAAAACAGTCGTCTTCGAAAAATGTAAAACATAAGCTTTTTCGGGAGCATAACGTACAGAGATTTAAACTCGACAACTAAAACAACAACAATTTAAAAGGCAGAAGGAGCCGGTTTTGTCGCTTTTTGTTGTTTTTTTTTGTAGTTTTCAAAAATTGTATAGGTTCTTAAAATGAAAAATTAAAAGTCTGGACGGTTTGTTTTTGGAAGCATTATACTCCACTTCTTATATTATTTTCTTCAATTCACCCATCTTTATTAAATACATATGTGGTCAATTATGTATTTGGATTTATTAGATACATTTATCTATCAGATGCAAAACAGAAAAGTGTGGACAAGTATCTGAATTTAAATATTTACAGTTCATCTAAATGAAATTTGGTGAATTTCTGGACGTTTTTTCCTCAAATTGATGATCGCGTCATATCATACCTTATTAAAGAAATTCTGCTGTATTATTTTTACTAAGAGTTTCCTGCTCTCGAGTATTCAAGATTTGTTACTCTATTCTGCCACTCAGGGTCAAAACTGGCCATTTTGTAAGATAGACATAATAACTGATCAAGGTTATTAAAAACGAAGAAAATAAATTAAAAATACAAAACTAGTTTCCGGGGAAGCTTAAGTGGTTTTATAAAATATCGGAATCCTCCCAATTTTTCATGGAGGCTGTTTTATAGAATTCAATGTCTCGCTGGAAAATTTAGTAAATTCATAGTGTGTTTAAGAAATATTACTTTTTTATAGTTAGATGTACAATCTAATTTACGCCATGTAGGCTTATAGAATCTAGAGTTACTTTTATGGAATTTACTTATGTTTTCCACCAATTTTATCCGCTTTCTTTTAAGTCACCGTGTTTTATATCAATATCCCATTTAGAATTATTTTCCACAGTATGTTTTTCAACAAAGGGGAATTATTAAATGTATTCTATTGCTAAATAATTTTTTTATTTATGCTGAATTATACATCTACACATAATATTTAGTTTAAAATCTTAATGAAAATTTCCCCGTCGAAAGAAGCAAAGCCTGTGAAGAAAATGAGCGCCATACTCAGTTACTCTATATATAGCATTGACTATATATACTATATACTACTATAATTGAAAACAGCAGTCGAGAAGTGAAAAACTATATAACAAATACGGAAGGGACTTCTAAAAAGTGATAATAATAATCTCAACTCTTATTGTAGAGGAGGTAATTCTAATATTTCTATATTTTCCCCATCGACTGGAAACAAATACTGCAACAAAAATAAACTTTTGACTTGTACAAATCATATCTTTTGATATATATAAAAAAAAGAATCAATTTCCGTCAGTTATGTACACGTCCTTTAAGTATTATTCGCTTTCACTGAGTTGTAAATTTCATCACTTAATATTTCTCTAAAAAATCATATTCCACCATTAAGATTTTAAAAACGTGTATAAAGTATAAAAATGTGTAAAGTAAGAAATTATTCTAGTTATGAAAATAATAAATTTGATGCAAGCATTAAGAAAATATTTTAATTTGAAAAAAGGTTTCAATTATCAAACACTAGAATTGTAATAAAATAGATATATACACCGTGGTATATATTTCAACCATCATATATACAAACAAAAAAATAGAAATTTTATAATTATTTGATATGTATAAACTAAAAAAATAAAAACAATATTACATTTGTAAAGTGTAAAATATTTTAAAATTTTAAAAATTAAACACTAAAATTGCATTAACAACTCAGTGATTCACCATTGAAGTACAAAGAAAATGAGAACCATACATTTGGGCAAAAAACAAAAATTCACGTTTTAAGAAAAATTATAAAAAAAATACAAAATGTAATAGCGTAAAATTTATGTAGCTAAGAAAAATATCAATTGGATTTAAATATAACATTAACGATGAAAAAAAAACATACAATACTAATAAACTTTTACAAATAAAAGTTACAAAAAAAAACACGTAAAATTTATGTGCACATATCTAGGCTCTCAGGTGAACTTATTTTTCTAATCATTTTAAGACAGTTTTATAAAATTTATATATAATACTGAAAACAAATGGATCACAAAACTTCAAACTTTGTACCTATCGGTTGATAAAATATAGTAAAAATTAGTAACATGGTTGCCATACACAGAAATATATAAATAGATATATTTCAAGGATATTGACTTCTGAAAAATTCTACAAAAAATAAAGACACTGGATAACTATTAAATTAAAAACAAATTGCACAACATAAAACACATAGAAAACAATATAATTGTGCCATAAATGAAAAATTATCAGAACGGTAGTAACATGAAAAAAAATAAACAAAATGTGACAAAACTGTGCATAGACATATAAATTAATTTTTATATGCTATACACACAAAATTTTTATTGTGTGATTTAAATTCGACATTTCTTTAATATTTTTAAAAATTCAAAATTTTCTTTTGTTTAATTTCATATGATCTGTGATGTAGAAAATTTAATAATTTTTGGCTATTATTTATTTTCGAAATTGTTAAAATTATAGAATATTTATTCAAAAATATATAAATATATATAAATATGTTTAGATAAAAGAATACGTCACAATTTCGTCATGTTGGCTTCCATGCTCAGAGACGATCTCATTTATCTAAACATATTTTCAAAGATTTCACTATTTAAATAAGTTTATAATTTTTACATATGAAAAATTCATATCTGCACTATTTTAAAAATAAGAAAATAAAATTTATTTTTTTCGCATAAATGTGCCAAATTTTTCTTTTATGTTATTGTATGTGTAAATACATAAGTGAATTTATAAACAGTTTTGCAATATGAAGACACATTACTATCGCAGATCATCATCACGAAAAATTCTTTCTTCAAGGTAAGGTGATGTATGTATTTTATAATTTCGTAGGAGTCCCAAAACTGCTGGACATATTTTCAAAATTTTTGAGATATTTATCTTGAATTTTATAGTGTGAAAACAAATGCGTGATGTCATTCAATTGGGGTTTACTGCGTAAGTAAAACATTTTGTCTATGTATGCTGGTGTATCAGATCAGATCAATCAAGTACGTGACAAATTACAAGGTAAGACTTTAGATAATTTGAAGATAATATTTTCGTTTTAAGTTACAAAAAAGAATATTATTATTAGTAAACAATATCATTAGTACATTATTTCGATGGATTTCTGATTTAATTTAGTACAGCTGCAGAAGTATACGAAAAAAACATCAACTACTTGTCCCTTTACTTATGTAGATACAGATACTTTTTCAATCCAAAAGCTAAATTTTAAAAACAACAGTTGACATAGGTATTTTCAGTTTCATTTCATTATATTGAACTTGTTTTTCTATTCTCTCTGCTTGAATATAAAAATCTTTTATATTTGACACGTTGAGCGCCGTGTCAGTCACAACCAACTGGGAACTGACATTTAAAAGCTCTCTCACGACCAAGGCATTTTAATACGTAATTCTCTCACGAAAGCTTTTATGTTAATTGTGGCTGTCAACGTATTAATGCAGCAAAAATAGAAGTGACATTCTCTATGAGTTGCGAAAACTCGAATTTATGCCTTCAATTTCTTCTAACACATCTTAGCCCCTCCGAAAGTTATACAGCATATGAACCTTGTTCGGGGGTAGAAAATGATTTTGTGGAGACTGGCATATACCAAAACATAACAATTCCATATCAGGTTATTTGGTTGCGAATGTGTTTTGTTCTGAAAGCAATTATAGGCCATCTTGAATTGTAATTGGTTCAATATCCTGCGTTTTCTACCCACATCACCTGTTAATATTTTATTAATAATGAATATTGGCTAAATTCAAAAGTATAAGATATTTTGTTTTTTTTTATACTAGCTGCGCCATGTTTTCAAAAGTTCAGCACTAGGACGACTAAGATTGTGTCCTACATGGAAAAGATTGAAGACCGTGTGTTCAAAATCCCTGTTGCTAGAGATGAGATATGATTGAAGCAGCAGTATGTCTTAAGGGTGCTTGCATAACGTAGCATAGATGGTCACTGGTTGCTGATTTGCCCACGTTGTTGTTCTTGTTTTTGCTGGAAATACAACAACAAATGCACGGATTAAGCAGCTACTAACGACCATAAATGCGCCATTGTATAAGCATCCTAAGTCTTGTTGATGCTCTAAGCAGACGAAATGCACAGGTTCAAATTTACAGAAATAAACGTTAATATTGTGAAATGTGTTCTTTTTTCAAAATAAAAAAGTGTCGATTGTATATGAATACATTCCATAACTTTTGAAAATATCTTAAAAGCTTGGCAAATCTCCCTTGCTTTGTGGTAAACCCCAAAACGATGACCTTCTAGTTCAACATGTCAAGACCCAACCAAATTTGCCAATTATAAAGTGTTTAGACTGCGTAGTCCTTCTTAGAAGGTAATTTAGAAAGCAATGGTCAAAATAAAATAAACGTGTTATGATCTTCAGCTCCTGCTTGCTGAAGGTGGGAAAATTTTTAATCCTTGATGGCAACCAGAAAACAAAGGTCTTCGCTTGTCTTGCACCTTATTTGTCCTCTCAAGACCTGATGGCCCTTAAAAGAGAAAAAGTTGGATTCAGATTCAACAAATTGCCTTCCTTTTCTAGAAGCCAACCTGTATCGGTTATCAAAATATTCTCATCAAGGTATAATTCTAATTCCTATAAAAAATTCAGATAATCTCAGATTCGAAGCTCATTATGACACTGGTTGCTATCGTCATCGACACGTGGTTGCTATCATACGGGGCAGTATATTTTCCATCCATACTATTAGATGCTAACAGCAGAAGACCAGTCATAGGAATATGGGTTATAGGCTCGACCAAACGATAACATAAAAGGCCTTAGGAAAGGCCTTCATCACAGCTATAGAATGTAGAGAACATGGCTAGCACTGCCTCTAACTGGCTTACACTCATTTTGTAGTGAGAGTAGAAAATAAAATCATTTTTCCCACTAATTCAGCTTTTGCAAAATTAAATAGTCAAGGAATGAAAAATTTCAAGTAGTTGATGTTTGAATTATTTTATTTTTAAACAAATATTGTTTTTTCCACGTACGTCTGATTAATGAGCTTTAGTTTGTAAACATATCAAAAAACTCCTTTGAAAAAAAAAACAAAACAAAAATATATATATCAGATACATACTGGAAGTAACAACAAATTTATAAACTCTTCCAAATTAAACTGATTTGCTCTAATAACCTAAATATCACCAGAAATTAATCTTTCTAAATTAAAACCCAAAATCTGTGATTAAATATCTAATTTAAAATAAAATTTTAAAATCTTATAATTGAAGTGAAAAATAATAAAAAAAAAAAGAATTAATCGAAGAATACGGAAAGTTATAATTCATTTTAAAGAACTGATAGAATCATTATTAAAGAATATGTAAGTTGTAATAATAAATATTAAATAAAAAGTAAAATAAAATTTAAGCTAATTCAGAACTATTGACTTTTCTTATTTTTCCTTAATTCTCTTTTTACTTTCCGCTCATGATTCGGCTGCCAAAAGATATAAAATTCTGCATAAATATGCAAAATCGTATATTTCTTGTAATATGAGTACATTTTTTAAAATTTTACCTTACACTAAACTATAAACTTAACCATAAAATGATAAAAATTAAAAAAAAAAAATACATACTGTGCCAATTTTTAACACTTGTATCCTGATCTCTGTCTCTTCACATTGAGATTAGCGAAAATGTTAATAATCTCTACCTTAAATATAAATGTCCGTGGGAAACATAGAAATAAGATAAACAGAAAAGAGTACAATTGTGAAAATAAATTTCATTTTCCCATAGAACTTAATGAATTGTTTACAAAAACACGAAGCCATAATTTACTATATAGATTTTTCAGTAAACTGAATATATACAAAATTTTCACACAAACTTATTAATATTCTATGTTTGCCAATTAACTGCCGATATTACAAAATTAAAATTCAGGGATTTATATTTACATACTTAAACAAAACCACAAATAATAATGGCAAGTATTTCCTAATACTATAAATACAGGTAAACATAATAATAGTAATCAATGGTAAAATTGTGTAAGCCGTGCGCAAAATCAGTATTAATATTATTAACACTTTATTTTGGTAAAATATGGAATAATATATTAATTTAAGGAAAATATTGATTCAAAAACACTTTAAGTGAACAAAAAATAATGTCGTAAATAACTTCAGGTTTTTATTTTGATTGTAACACTAAAAACACTTTATATAACTTCAAGAAAGCAAAGTCCGAATTTATAAATGTAGTTTGTAATTATACAATTAATTAGATTTATATATCATAAGTAAAGTAAAGAAAATAAATAAATATTTAACAATACAAAAAAAAAAATCTTCAAACAAAATAGAAATTTCTAATAAACTTAAGAAAGAAAATTTAACTTCAAACTTTGTAAAATTTCAATTAGACTTAAGTAAAAAAAATAAATCAAATATTACTGATTTCATTAAATCGAATAAAAGTGCATGTGAGTGGAATGAGGAGTGAAAACATAGAAAATAAATATTATGTATAAAAGAAAGAACGAAATTGACATGATGCGTGGACAAGTAGTAGAGTTTAAAAACAAAACAAAAAATAGGAGTGAAATTAAGAAATCATATTTGAAGTAAAACAAAATAAAATGGAAAAAAAATCTTATATGCGAGAGAAATTCAATTCTAGGAGCTAGGAAACTTGTTGATTTATGTCTTTTATACCTCTTACTGTTTTTTTCTTTTCTAGTGATCTTATCATTTATAAATTAAATAAATGACTAAGTGTCAAAAACGCATATTATATACATAATAAATCAAGAAAGCTTATTTAAGAGACTTTTTAGTACATTTTTTTCGTAGGTTTTAATTATTATTATTATGAAATGTATTTTATAACAATTATTATTATAATAACATTATTTTTATAATTAAATCTTTTTCGTTAAACGGTTTTGGTTTTCTTTTAATACATTTCCTTATAGCTATACCACCTTTAACATTTTTGGATTCTCATTATATATTTTCTCACAGTTGTCTCTTCAAATAAGAATTCGTTCAACAGATAGTTTTTCTACAATAATTTTGGTATTTTAGATAAATGCTGCGAGCAACAGTTGGAATAGAAATAGAGTAGTAAAGAACTATGGCTACTTCTACGCGAGTATAAATTCAATCTCAAGGTACATATTATGTTTCCTTGCGTACGACCAGAATTGAATTTAAATTTCTGAATCTTTTCCCGCTTAACTAATAATACTACAATAGCTCTACTTAGTCAAGGTTTCTACACCTAAAATTATGTCTTAATCCTATTGTATACCCAAAATTACAGAGGATGTGAGCTGCGGTCTCACTCTCTACCGTAAAAAATCAACAGTGATTGCCCGTTAAGATCATCTTGTTTAAGTGATACCACAACCCATACTTTCTTGTACAGATCCCAGAAATATGAGAGGGGTATCAAGTTTTTCGGTTAAAATTTAATATGTATAAATAATCAATTTACAAAAATTCTTAAATAATATTCACTTAGGCTGCATATCCTTGAGAATGATCAAGACATTGATTGAAACGTCGGGTTAATTAAATGTTTCTTAGTTTCGACCTTTGAAAACTTCTTGAAGGAGCATATTAAATGATTGAAATAAAACACATAGAGGCGTCCTAAAATCGATGAATAATAGAAATAGAAAATATTTCTTATAAAAAACACTTGGATCAAAACTGAGCCCTGTGGATAACCTGAGTTTATTAGTTATTTACAAATAATTTAAAAAGTAATACATTTTGTCTAATTGGGAAGTGCTCTATCTGGCAAGTTTGACAAACTAACGTACGGTAAAAGCAACATTTCTTAGTGAGATAGTTCTGTAAAACCCACAGCAAGTGAAAGCCAATATAGAGCAATTCTGGATAATAGTTATACTGTATATAGTAAAACTCTCTACCCCAGATCAAGTAACTTCGAGAGAATCACCAATACTCGGATTATTCGCAGAAAAAAATAAAGGTATTGGTGGCACTCGATAGAGGTAGGTCATTATGACATCGTGTACATCCTACCAAATACCAAGCTATTCACATAGAATTTCAACCATAAAACTGTTGTTCCAGCATCCATCAAACAAAAAAAACGTAATATCAATTATACTCTGAGCGATTTTATAACACACATATCTCTTCGAAAATAAATTTTCACATAAATTGTAACGTCAATATTATTATAAAAGAGAGAATTAACTCGAAAATAAACATATAAGAAGAAAAGAAACAGTTCAAATGTAACTAGCTGCCTTTCTGACAGTACAACAATTTCAAGGTCACAACAAACATAACAATATTTTATAATAGAAGCCGCATAATATTGTTTATAGCGCCAAAAATTGTTAGACTGTAAAAAAAAATCAGTTAAACACAACTTAAATATATTGAGAGGTAGCATTAAATAAATAAAAAAGAAAAAAAAGAATACTGAGACATCTATAAATTTGCCAAATTACTTATATGCAGAACTTGAAAAGCTCAGGTAAATTTAATACTCTAGAAAAATACATAAAAAAGTAGAGAGCAAAAGAAAAAAAGAAAATTATTCAAAATATTTTTAGATAAATTTTTAAACATTTTTCTTACTATCGCCACAATTTTAAATATTACCACTCCACACCGTTAACAACAGGATTTTTTTAATAATAGCTCAAAATTTATAATTTATGCCGTTAAGAAAATGTGCATTTCCTGTTCAAAGTATCTCTCAAAAAGTAATTATCTCTCGGTCAATACGAAAAGTATCTAAATATGACACTTTTCTGTTTGTAAATAATTATAAATAAATTTAAAAAAAAGTCTGTTTTAAGCAAAATGCTAAATTTTTGAAGTTCTTATTATGTACAACTTTGAATTAAATAAAAATTATTTTAAAAATTTCGTTACAGAATGACTTAGTCAAGTGTAATGAACTCTTTTTAAAAGAAATTAAAAGAAGAAATAAAATAATTCATATCTATATATTGAGTTGTCTAATTTAGTACGTCCCTGCCACATTTTTCCTACACAGATTATTCTAAAAATCATTGTAAAAATAGAAGCCTTCAAATTTCCTTAAAGTGTAGGATCATGAACTACATTAATCTACAATAATGGGCTCTAGATGGCTCAGCCACTGAGCCCCTTCATACCCGTATTTCCTTTTCGTATCATCGTCCACCAGAACCATTGCTTATTCCGTTTTATGGTACCTCCGAGATTCTCCTAATGGCAATGTTAAACGTCCTGGGGTCGTCCTATCGAAAGGCATGATATATCCACCTTAAGAAGATTTTATATAACTTTCATTAATAGGATATCCGATGATCTTGAGTAATTTGTCAATCTTACTTCACATATTCTCTCCAGTATATTGTCTCGGATTCCACCACGGATAGAGCACCAGATCCTCTAACTAAAGACGTCCTAATCAAAGACCCCTAGCGCTTTCAAAAGTCACTCATCTGAATCATGGGTGAAAACTCAGTTTCCGAGAGAGAAGGACAAAACTTACCTAGGGTCTTAGAAAAACAGAGATTCGTTTACCCTTTATGATACTAGCCCATATTTCTTCGCGTTCGGAGATGCTATTAATACAATCGGAATATTGAAAAAAAAAACCCACACATTCAAAGGACCTTTCTACTCCTTCCTTCTCTTAATTCTATTTGCATAATATCAGTTCGTGTTCGTACATGGCATTACAAAATCTTGGGCCACCTACTTTCATCAATTGAGCATTCTATTAGTTCCAGGAACAGTATTGTACTGAAACTACCTGGCACTTGCCATAATTTCGCCATATAGTGGTTGCACTACCAATGCCTGTAACATGTAGATTGACGGTAGGCGCTTTGAGGCACTCCTCTTCGACATATGGAGCTCTGTTCAAGATCATTTAGAAATGTGACACTCATTCATTATGTATGCCTTCCATGTCAGTAACTCAACTAAAAGTGCTCATTTAGATTTCTATCTAATATTCAATCTTAGAATTCCTCGGAACTAGCATTGTGTAGGGAAACCAATCTCCATATTTCCAGCCACTTCCAGCATGTTGCTCTGTTGTTGTTGTTCTGACACCTTCCCCTTTATTATTATTATTTTGCTCAATATACTTTCCCTTGCCTTCTGTCCAATTGCTCAAGGGTTCTTACTACTAATAATAAATTCGTAAAAGTCGAAGCCATCTTCAAAATTTCAAAAATTTCTTATTTACTATCTCTACTCATTGCATTCTTAGCTTCGTTGGCGCCATCTAGTGGTGTGACGCTAAATACCTTATGTGCTAATGAATCATTGATAATGCAGTACACCTTGTAAACATTTTCCGCCGCTGTCAAAAGGCTGATCAAGAAATTAGAAGCATTTCGGCAAGGGTTTTTTAAACAATATTACACTGGAAGTCAACATGCAAGAAGGATGGTATTGTAGGACGTTAGCTAATCAATTAGCTGCAACACAAAATAGTCAGGACGATGATGAAAATGATCCAAATGTTGCAGACTCGGGATCGGAAGAAAGTCAGGATGGGGCACCAGGGAATTTCAATAATGAAATTGATTACAAGGCGCAGTATATATATCTGAAGCAGAAACTTAAATTTCTCCTATATGTAAGTATGTGATTTTAAGTTAAATACGTTCACTGAAATTTGTTACTTAGGAAAATGAGTTTTTCCAAGATGCTCTACGCTCAAGCCAAAGAAGACTTTTGAAGGTTTCACGGGACAGGTCTTTCCTCTTGGATAGACTTTTACAGTACGAAAAACCTGATGCCTCATCTTCTGAAAGTGATGAAACAGAATCGTCCGATGAAGAGAATTCCAGAGCAGATATGAAGAAGTATGCGCATGTTCTACAATTTAAATGCATCAATGCCTAGAAAAAATTTCTTTATAGACGAAAAGTAGACACTGCATCCAGTAATGGGACTGTAAAGACAGTTGGTCGGAAGAAAAAAGTTATGCAACAGAAACCCAAACAGCCACCGATGCAAGTTTTAACAACAGCACAGCAAAGCATCCCCCAGGAAGGGCATATGACGGCTGAAGAAGTGGAGCGACACTTACAATCTCGACAGTCTATTACGGAATTGGTGCCTGAACGGGCACCACCAACAGTTCCTACAGAAATGTTTAGCAATGAGCCTTCTCTGGACAGGTATTGTTTTGAATAATTTTTTTCCCAATTTGAATTAATCAGAGCAGTTGTAGCGAGTCCAATGATCAAATGATTGAAACATCCCCCAGTAACATTGGAGAAGACTGCTTGAGTGTGGACATGAATGTGATCAAGTGCGAATATAACCCTTAAAAAGATTTTTTCCTTAAACTCTATGTAGCAGTTTTATTGCATTTTAGATTAATTATGAACAAATTACAACCAGGATATTTTTGTTTTATTATGTTAAAACCTTTGTACTTGCCGGTAAAACTAGTACGTTGTTGGTTTAATCTTGAAAGTTTGCAACTGCTAGGAATTCTTTGGTAAAATAATGTGGAACTATAAATGTCTGATTTCCTGTTGATTATAAAATAATGAAAATTAGAAAGATACGAACCAAAGCATTTGAAAATACGATGAAAAGTGAAAAATCAAAGAATACTGAGTGAAATCAGGCAATCAACAATAAAATGCACATTTATCTTCTTTTATTATTCGTGCTTTGACTTCATTTTTCATGAGTCCATAGAATTATTTATGGGTGAAATCGGTATAATCAACACAAAGGCCACAATAGAGCCAAATTATTTGGCTGTAATAAAAGAACTTAATTTGTTTAGAAAGTTTTGAGGCATTTCAACTTCGCTCAAATCTGAGTTGAAATATTCCTGGATTTAAAGGTTTAAAGCAATTTTAGCTCTTCTAGTGGGTAATTAGTAGAATTCTAATAAATTGTTTTTACAATTTCTCATGAATTATTATTATAATGCCAAACAATTAAATTTCGTATCAATAATTACAATATTAATATATTTTTTAATTTTTCACGTAACGAACGTGTGTCATCACCTTTGTATACGATAAAATAGTTCAGTAGTCATTTATAAGAACCCACTCTTTTGGTCACATGTTGAACTACATTACCGATATGTCAATTTCATTTCACTTGGGTTCGAAGATTGCGCAGAATAAGTGAGGAGAGCGATGTAACCACATTTCAATTCGGTCGTTGATGGGAAAAATCGAAATTCGATCGGTAAAATCTTATTTAAGAACAAAAATAATTAATATAATTTTACAAGTAATGCAATTGAGCCCAAATTAAAAGTGTTGAGTGTTAGTGTTGTGATGAAGGTGCAGTGATAAAAGGCCGTGAAATGCTTCCCTCTACCTCGTGAGTTTGTAACAAGGAAAAGAGAAAAAAATCAATTTTTCCACGATAGCAAAACCAACGAAATTACATTTACAATTACGAAATTAACACTGTCCATCAACTAAGGGATTCTGACAAAGAAATTAAATCAATCTGTTTAATACACCGGCGTGGTAATGCAATCGCTTTGCTGGACAACGAGATTTATATCGCGGGCACTGCGCCATGGATTCGCTACCCTCGTCGAACCCAAATCCAGTCCAAGACCTCACTTTGTTTCAGTGGTTTGTGGCTTCCCAAAGGACCTCCTGCACTCAAAATATAAATTGGGAAAATTTGGAGATGATGCATGGTTTAAAGCTCAAACAGTTGCTGCCGATGTCATAGGTAAGTAAAAACAATTCCAGACGAGCCCCTCTGCTCTTTATTTGAACACCATAAATTAATTGAATCGATTGCGCGTGCGAAGTGCGTATTTTATTTATTGTGATAAAGTCCAAATGAAGTTCAGCTTGGGAATCTGTAAAAGTTGAGTTGTGACGTAACTGCGGAGTATTTATTTTTATTTTCAAATCACTGCTTGCGGTGGCCTTTCAACATTATTTTGGACGAGAAACAAGTTCTGTCTCGTGATGGGTTCCTACAACTTATGTAATAGCACTTTTTGCATGCATCGCAATTGTGAATAATTGGTTTGGGGGGAGAATTTACTTCTTCCAATGTAAACTTTGGGAGGCTGAGTGCTAAGTGCTTCAGGAGTGTTGAGTCACGACTATCTATTAAATTATTTTGTGCAGGAAAGAATTGCATCTTGCGCATTCAGGACAATTAGCAAGGCACACCCCGGTGTCTGGTTTATAGGCTCCACTAATAATTTGTACAACAGTTACATTTCGGGTAAATTTATTTAGGAGGGCGAGACCTGAATGTGATTTTTTGTTGTTTGGATTTTTAATTTTTTTTTTTGTTTGCACATGGATACGCGATGGTAGTCTGTTATCTGCTGGTTGGCTCTTCAAGTCAAATACAAACGAGTACAACAACTTTATTTACACTCTTACCTAACATGCTGAAGCGTAAATTTAAGAAAAAAGGTAGATCCGGACAATCAGTCAGTAACTTGTTGCGCCCTAGGCACTGGGTTTCACAAATCTACTTGTTTGCCTCATTTGATAAAAGAAATAAAATGTGCAAATATGCTGCAGAATTAAACAAGTTGACTGGCTACATACTAACTAGTTACTAAGTATTTATTGCGCATACAAAAACTAAATGTAAAGTCTTCCAGCTTAGGGGAAAAGGGAACTTAATTCTTAATCTTTCCCAAATGGCGTAGAGGTTTTCGGAATGAATTACATAAGGTAATATGTCGTTCTTCACTTTGTCTACTGCTTTATATGCTTTCTCCTATCAAAAATATGCTTCTAGACAAGAAGTTGTAGAATTTTAGTTTGATCAGAAGATAAACAAATTCGATGAAAGCAACTTTTAAAATGTTTATTCTGAGAGTTGAAGAAAAATTGTCGAAATATTTTTGGTCGCATAGTTTTCTGGCATTTCGGTGTGTCCCACTTTTCATTCTACAAAAACAAAACAGTGGTCTTCACCCGATTATAGGTTCTTGCCTCTGAAATTAGAATAGCTTAAATGGTTTAGAGGCAGACGTAATTTGAAAACATAAATGAAAACATTTCGGTCATTTAGTTTAGACAAAACATATTTTTGCGGCATCACTAAATTTGGTCTCTTGAAATTATTTAATTTAAATAAATTTCTACTTCCTAAAAACGTAATTAACCTTTTCCCATACCACAGCCATTTAATTTTTTGTTTTCTTAGCTGGAAGAAGATTTTTTACAAGAAAGAATTATGCTGAGAGATGTGCTCCAACCTATACAAAAAGATTCTATAAGATGTCCAGATCAACGCTTAAAGATTGAAAGAAAAATAATTTTTTGATGGGCGGAAAGAGGAGTATAAGTCAATTTTTGGAAAATCTGGATAAGCACACGTTTTGCGATTTCGGTGTTTATATGTGGTTTCCTCTTGGCGTAGCTAAAGGCTACTGTTCTCATCCCTTTCTTCAGACTCTCTACTTCTTATGGCCTAAATCTTTTACTCACATTTTTCTGCAGATTCCTGTCCAACACCTCAGTGTACGTAGCCACAGGAATCCTTACAAGTCTGTTCTCGTTCTTTCTGGAACCATATTCCATCACAAATTGTATAGTACTGTGATCAGACATTGTTGCTTGATTGATTACAATAATATTGATTGATTCTGGGAAATCACAATATCGACTGTTGATATTGTTGATGTCGATGACATCGCGACGAGTTTAATTTGCACTACGTGGATGCCACGTTTTAATAGCAAAATATTCGAAATATTCCTGGAATATGTTATTTTTTTTTAAAGTACAGTACACAATACAGTATTTCGATGCAGGAATTACCCCGCTACTCTGGTAAAGAGCACATTCTGTTTATCAAATTAAAAATCCAACGAAAATTATATTCGTTACTTTCTTAAAATCACCATGAAATTCAGAAATGTAATATCTAAAGCTTTTTGGGGTCAGTGATGTAACTGATAGTACATATATCTTCACAAAAACAGCTTTTATTTCACAATTTAAATCTTATTTTTTTGTGATAATGCCATAGATCAGGAGACAACCCTAAAATGCTCAGACGAGTGGCATTTATTTTTTTGGAAAAAATGTTTTATGGAACTTCAATTGTCAGTTGTTGTTGTTGTTCTTGTTTTCAATGATAATGAATTTGTCGTTGGTCTAAAAGAGCGCTACCTGCAGAAAGTACCTTGCATAAAGCATTTACGAGTATATTTAGAGAATTGCCAACGATAACCTTAACTGATAAGTCACTTGCTACTGATATAACTTATTTTGCTTCATTCAAAGGGAAGATAAAGCAATTTTGATTCAATATACGCTTAACACGTGGTTTTTGTTGATTATTTGTGCAATTAAATTCTATCATTGACATCATTTAGATTTATTTTTATTTCTGATAATAATCTGGTTGATTGTGAAAATAAAAATCGAATTTAAGTTTTAATAGTAATTAATTTAGAGTGGGGCAATTGTTTTTGCATAGCCTTGATTGATTGATTGTTCAGTTTATTTTTGGAATTTTATAAAATTTTGAACTATCGTGATGAAGTACACTGCAGAGATCACTGATAAATTACTACTTTTACTAAATTTCATATATAAATACAGTGGCTCAGGAAAGTATTGGGACTGATGCTTTATTTAGAGTTTCTGTAAAAAAAATACTATACCTTATAAAAATGTACTAAAACAATTTCACCTGTATTTCATTTATTTACTTATTTAAATATACTTAAACTAAAAATCAATAATACATTTATTTAAAATAAGGAGAAAAAATCATTAAACTTCTTCCAAGTGCTGATTTTGTGTCACGGAAGTATTGAGACTAGGCAAATATTCTAAGAAAGGGTTTCACTACATAGCCTAACGAATGTAGGTGGAATAACTTAGATTGCGTTGATGAACGCCCTCCACCTTTAGACGCAAATACCACGCACATCACTTTTAATGTTTTAGGTATATAATCAAGAGCATAGATTACCCCCTAAATACTTTACTAGAATAGCGCCAATATGACAACATTCATCTCCATCAGAGATTCGAATGCCCCAAAATGATCCAATGCCCATTTGGCGATGACGATAATGTCTACATTCACTTTCTTGCTTTACTAATTCACAATCTTGTTACTTTTTTATATTTTTTTTATGTTTTTAGCTGGAATTAAAAGGGATGTAAACATGCGTAAACCCATCATTTGCATGAGTATTAAGCAATCAGAAGTCTAAAGCCACAGCAGTAAAATGCAATGATGTATTCTTCGATACCTACTATTTCTCTTCGTATTAATCTGAATTAAAATATTAAAGTGAATTTATGCAAGTGGGCCAATTAATCACATTTTTAGACTACATTCTGCATTCAAGATATCCTAAAGGCTTTTAGAATGTTTTGCATTTGAATGAAACACGTGGCTGCCGGGCAACAAGTAAACATATGTTAACCAGATTGTACCGGTTATGGCGAAATAGTCAATGGCTTTGGACTGGTTTTGTGGTGATTTTTACATAATTTTTTTTTTTAATTTAACGACTTTAAAGCTACAAAATTTCAAGTAAAACGTAAGAAAAATTCTTTTTAACTGTGAACTTTGGAACTTCGACTCTCGAAAAGATTTTCAATTTGCTCAAACTTGAGTTTATAGTAACCTGTTCAATTAGATAACCTGTCTTTTTGCTGATAATGTTGATAAATAGAGAAATGAATTTCGAATAACTTGTACTAGAACGAAGAGGAGAGTAAATTTCTTTATTTAAGAGAAACAAACTAATAACTTCTGTCTTTGGGCGATCTTGTCCAGTTGTGATGTTACGCAATAATGACGGGCCTCAATATTATTTCTTATAACGTCCTTATGTTTAGGAGCATATTGAGATATTACTCTTTTGATTTATGTAAACAAAATCAATTTTTTCAACGTGCTACACTGAAATCATCCCCCCTTAAGACCGTGTTGTTTAAATTTTGAGATGGTTCACAGAACCAAAGTTGTTATAAAAGCTAAACGTTACTCCTAGAAACGTAGTAAGCAATCATCGTGAAAACATGCAAATATAATGTAATGCTTCCCAAGGACTAACAACAACCACACAGCTATGATGTTTGGTGTTTTGGATGCAAGTTGAGTTGATATCTGAATATAACATTATTATAAATATTTTTATACTAACTTTTTTTTTCCCGAAGCCTTGTAAAAAAATGCAATAAAATAAAATCGTAAAATTAATTTTGTGATGCTTATTTCATGTCAGCCAAATATATATCTTGAGAAAACAATTTTCCTGGTTGAATTTAAGATTTGTGAGTAAATTGTTGTTTTTCACACTGAAACCGAAATTTCAAAATTGAAATGCTCAAAAATCACGTGTAATGACGCTAAACATTTTACCACACCTTATTTATCCTATGTAATTACATATAATATACATTTTTGGATAAATGCCAATATTTATTTAAATCCAAAGGAAACAAGGGAAAGACTTTACTAAAATAGAATACAAAAAAAAATGAAATTTGACATTTTAAAACGATTCAGAACTCGTGACCGTCTTGGTTTATTTTTGGGAATGTATATATGTAATAACCAAAGATTTATTTGAAATTTTAAAAGTTTTTATTTGTTTTTATCTTTTCACTTCTATACTTTGCCCCCATTATTTTAGGCGTCAAAAAAATCGTACCGTAAATCGAAGAACTTACCACTATAAATTTCACCTCTTTCTCTTCGTGTTTTGGCACTTTTGTGTTTAATTAACTGTTAACAATTTCATCTTAAAATCAGACTTGTTTACCTGTAGATGTTCCACAAAATATGCATTTAAAATCTACATAAATTTTGCACGTACAAATCACATATTTTCAATTCATGCGAGCAATATTTTGTGCACAGGAAGGTGCTAAACAAAACTCATTGAGTTAATCGATCAGACATTTCCGTCGTTTTGGCTTTCAACTTTCGTTCGTTTGCTTGTTCCAGTTGATTGCGTGACTAATAAGGTTTTTGCAGATTGAGGTTCTAAAATTATATACGAAGATAGTATTAGACACTGTGGAAATTTAGAATTAAGACGGAAATCTGGTGCTGTATGAAAGGTTACAGTCTAAGTTTCTATTCTCAGAATGGTTTTTCTCTGAGGTTTTAATTGCAAACAACAATGAAAAAAACTCAGAGAATTAATGCTATGTGAAGTGCATGATTGCAATTTGAAATATCAATTCATTTCTCAATTTCTATGTGACTTTAATTGTTTGAATAACACCGAGAAAATGGGCTATCTCAACAATTTCGAATTTGAAAACAGATATGTCTATTTTACTGGCTACCGACATCCTCACATATCCATCAATTTATGTTTTTATAGTGCATATTTCTCGCATCCCAAAGTTCATGAAAAGCACGAGTAAGTTTGCATTAATTAATCCCATTCATAGAAATGAATATGTGTATGCAACTCCAGCAAGAAATAGATCCATTACCGGGTGTATACAGTAATGTTGTACATAAAACATTTTATTTTTATTTAAATATCTTTAAAATATTGACGAAAAGAATTCTCAGTTTAATATACTTTAACAGAAAATGAGTTCATTATAGTTTTGATAAAATATTGAAAAGTTTCAATTTAATAAGCCAAATTATGTTGGTACGTCAATACATCTTTTTTCTTCACTATTATGATCTTAAAGTATTAGTGGAAATATATTAAAAAACAAATTATAGTTGGCAGATCTTGTCCCAAAACGCAATAATTTTGGCCGTTTCTTTTACATATGAGTCCCATATGTTTTTCTCAGTAATACTTAAAACACACAAATTTGCAAAAGGTAGTGGAAAACAACCTGCATAATTTGATTTTTGTAATTTATTACGACAAGCATAAATTATAGCCTAGCCATGATACTTTTGTTAACGCATACACATTAGCTTTTTACAAACAAAAAATTTGATAAATGTTTGAAAGTAAGTACCAAGAAAACATGAAATGTGGAGGTTTTTTTTCTGGTAATAGCTCATAGCTAGAAATCCACTTTTTATTAAACTGAATAACTTAAAAGCAATCATAATTATAAAAAATAAGAAACGAAGGCTTGTTAAAGGCCATTTAAAATACCTTAAAGCTGTCTTGGCGTACTTGTTGCAGTTTTATTGATAATACGGAAATGGTAAGAGCTTTCAACATTACCAAAAGTACTATCTTGAACTGTTATCACAAATCAAAGTTGAAATCAGAATTTGTCTGGGATTGAAATCAATAAAACATATTCATTTCTCTGTAATTTATATCTAATTATCTAATGAGACGTATATTGATTGCAATAGTAGTTTTCAAAAAATAGATTTCATATCAACATTAGCGCATATAAGTGGAGATAATTTTCTTATCTCTGGAAGGTGTGAGATTCACTGCTACTCAAGTTGTATTAGTAGTTGATTGGTTTTAAAGGTCAAATAATTTATTAATATTCGTAGTATATTTCCATTATCATTAATCTCTGTAAACCACTCAAGCGTAATTACGCGTTTAGAATGTTGTTTGGGTGAATTTTAGACGATATCGGCAATAGTTTACGTTTTTAGCGAAAACTACCTCAATACGTTCATACTTTTACTTGTACACTTTCTTATAACTCAGCCGTGAAAATTTGTCGCCTTGAGGTTTTGCAGATTTATTCGTTTAAAAGATAAATTTAACTACTTTCTAAAATTCTTCAATATTTTCAAGTTTGTTACAAATTTGAGATTTAGTGTAATAAAATGTCATATGTAAGTTATGCATTTGATATTTTGTGTATTGTCACGGATTTCTTTTAAATATTTCTTTAAAAGCGTCACTCCATTTCACATAATATTTGAAAAGTTTGTGTTCCTTTTTTGCGTTTTATAAGTGAGTTCCCATACGTTTTTGAACGTGGAAAATGCACTCTAAACCTCGATTGTAATGCAGCTTTCTTATTGATTTCAACCCGAAAGTATAAAAGAAAGAAGAAATGTATAGTTCTTTCCTTGAATAAAATCTTGAAATTCTTACAAATTTCAATAGCGTTCATTACAATTTTCTCTATAGTTAATTTGATGTCAATTTCACGTTATTGGACTTCATAAACCAACAAATTCCGAAGCAAACATACTTTTGGGTATTTACTGTATAATATCTAGGATAATTGTTATCTTTTCTATTCTAAACAAACAATCTCGGGAATTTATATAATTTTACTTGCCCTTCAGTATGCTTGTTATATATTTCATTGAAAATTTCCTTTTCTCATGCGTTACAATTTCTTGATAAATCAAGAGATTTTTTTGTGCTTATTAATAGACAAACTTTCGACTGTTTTGTATAAAATCGAAAATGTAGATGGATGAATCTCTCTTCCTTATTTATAATTCAAATCACAATCTGACTCGAATATCCATCCACATACAAAAATTTTAAAATCTTTCTTCAGCTCGGTTCCAGTAAAAAAAAGAAATGTGCAATGCATTTTAATTTTGCAAACGGATCAATAACATTGTGATGACCACATTTTAACTTGATATTCATTTTCTTTTTTTGCCGAAAAATTGATCCTACTTTATGAAATTTTAATTCACTTGGAATAAGCAAGTAGTTCATAGTAAAAATATGGTCATTGCTAACGATGTGTGTAATTTCTGCAATTATATGCAGGTATCGTGTCACACTATCAGAAAAAATAAAAAGCTCTTAAATACTTACTTATTAAGAAAGATTTGATGACTATAAAATTTGTAATTATCGTATTGTAACGAGGCAATTTACATGTGTATCTATATTTCATCATCTCTTACAATTGACTTGTCTAATTTAAGATATCTTGCATGTGATAAAATATTTGTAGGATTTTTAAATATTACCTGTATTATATTATTTGTTCAACAAAATATGAGAATCTACCCACCCATTAAAAATAATATATTATATTTTTTGAGTGTTGATTCGTAAATATTTCTTTTCGATATAACAAATAAATAAATATAGGTTCGTAAATACCTCAAGGCAGATTTGTTTCTGATTAAAACCTAGCAAATCCCCAATCTTTCGAAATTTTGTTATAGGTGATAAATTAAGACTAATAAATCTTATAGCTAGAAAAAATCATGATTGTCCTTTTGCGTTGTGAATTTTTGTCAAAAATTAAAATGAAATAATGCAGCATAGCTTTGTAGATTTGAGTCTATGCGGATACGGGCCTGAATGTGCGTGCCCCATTGCTTTTTTTTTTTTAGTACCCGTGGTTGTGATAGTTCTGATGAAAATTTATAATAAAAACGTTGATTAAGTTTTACAACATTTATCTCTATATATTTTCCCTTAACTAAGGCGTTTAGTAGTGAATATCAGAGAACCATTTTTGCGACGAGTTTGTTACCTATCTGCGATGAGAAATAGGTCGTCTCGAATTATTGTATCAATCAAGCTGTCGGGATGCCGAGGAACGTCCAGGGCAGGCTCCAAGGCTTTCAAGGAACATGAAGAAGATTATGGTAACGGTTTGGTGGACTGTGAAAAGTATGGTGTATTACAGTTTTCTGCGGGATGGTGAAACGATGGACATGGAGGTTTACTGTCGCGATATCAATGAAATACACCGAAAGCTCCAGCAGTAACAGTCAGCAAATGTGATCAGGCTTGGACCGATCATCTTGCACGACAATGCCCACCCTCATGTTCCAAGTAAACAACAAACAAGTAAAATTCTCGAGTTTAATCCACATAGTGCAAATTTAATAAATCATTTCTAGTAAATTTCACTTCAAAATTGTGGTAAATTTCAACGGATTTTTTACAGTGTATTCTATCTGCTTAGGCAGTATCAAAAAAGATGTATTTAACAGCGCATAGGAGAGAAATTCATTTCCATGCATCCAGTTTTGAGATTCCTATTTATATGATCATAAACAGTTTCTATATGACTATATTAGCAGTGAATATTTCTTGCTTTTAAACAACTGAGTTCTATCACTAAGGCATAAAAATGCTATCACAAAAATGGCAATAGATTATCAACTTCTATGACGATTACTTTGATGATTAAATGTCTTCGAAGGATTATAAATATATTTTCATGAACTCGGAATTTTGTTCTGGTGGTTTCAATCGAATTATTTCTGAGGTATTTTATATTTGTTTGTACTTTTCTCTATTATTAGCACATAAACACACATGAAATGATGTTACAAAACTTTATACATTATCTCATAAACATTACTCATTTCAGTATTAAATTAAACAGAAAGAGCCGCCAATGAAACAGTAGGCGTCCTAATTAAATATGCTGGTAATAAAAACGATGAAGGAGCACTGCACGTTTCATGACATCAGATTTTCAATTTTATTAGTGGTTTCAGAATACCAAGTTAGACGTGTTTTAAGCTTTTTCATATTATTTGTGCTAAAAATGGTTTCATTGCTTACTTGTAGTACATTTTAAAATTTATGGATCAGTATTACACTCGGTAATTAAAACAAATTAGCATTGGACAAAATTAAACGTATCAAAAAAAGTGGTAATAACATATTGCGCAACTATAAGAGTAGTTTCAGTAGTAGTCGGTATTAATAAAATTGTTGTGCGCACTTGTTGCAAGCAAATATGTATTGAAACTGTTCACTGCTGATAATAAATTGCTGTAATGTGTGTAATATGATACTACTGGACCCAAAACAAGCTATTGAAACAATGAACCTGCATCTGGTGGTAACACAAATATTAAGTTTCCCATACAACATATGGTCAAAAAATTAATTTTACTTGATCTTGAAAATGTGTACAATTTTAGAAAAGTGCACTCAATTGGAAATCCAAGATTTCGAGCAATTTTACTATTTTATTTATTTTTGAAATTTATTATGTTCCTTCTCCCATATATGCATCGATTTTCTTATTGATATTGAAAACGCACATATTTCAGTCCCAAAGCTAAAAACAATCTCCTTATCAACTTCCTCGATTCTGAATGATCTTTAGGTGTTTTTGAAATGTTTACTTGCATAACAATTGATTGATATCTTTAATAAGACTGAAGTTCTCAGGCTTTTCTCCGTTGATTTACTAAGGGTCAACAAGTGCAAGAGTTTTCGATTTGATAAGTTTGCTATTGTAGTGTGCAGATTAATCTACCCTAACTATAATTGATTCAAACTCAGTGTTAAAACGTAACTGTATTGAATAAATTTCTGTCTTTTCATTAACCGATTTATATAAATTTTTATATTTGCATACCAATTGTTTATTACAGAGCTCATTATTATATGTAATGAATAGTTCCTGCTATTGGAATCGGCCCTAAATGCAAACGAATTTGAACACCTTAGTCCGTGAAATGTCGAATAATTCATTTTCTTCTAAAATATGGCACAAACAAAAAACATGTCTGAAAAACACGTAAAAAAAATATTTCTCATGGCAAACAAAACATTCTCATTTTATAAATTATCGCAAATTTAATAGTGCTGTTCTAATGGGGAAATAAATTGACACAAATTTTTATGGCCAATATTTACGAACGGTGATAACAAGTTTGGTAGACTAAAAATGTGAGGGTTGTTTTCATGTAATGACTCTCTAACTACTTTTAGTTCATGTTATGTGATGTTTTGATTGCACGAAAATATTGAAGCTTTTTAAATAAGTCGTAATAATCTACTGTGTACTTCTACAAGGTAATTTTACAATTTGTCTAGTTATATAATGACGCCTTAAGAACAAAAACGAGTTATAAATTTTATATAAGCAAAACAAGGATGGAGACGTTTGAAGAAAAAAAAAAATTAAATTCAAAAAGCTACGTGGAAAACCGAAACAACAAAAGTGCCATAAACACTGAATCCATTTTTGCTCGGAATTTTTCGGTGTTGTATTTTTGTTTAGAGGCATGAGAGACCCATGATTATAATTCCTTCTTATTAAACGGTTTTTGGAAAGCTCCAAGCATAAACGACATAAAAGCTTAGTCTATTTTTGGTGGGAAATTTTCCTCGTTGAGTTTTTGCTCGGAACTTTAGATTGTTCCATTTTTGCTTTGCGTAATGTTTTTAGTATCTCTCAACTCGTCATATATACTCTTAATTGCATGCTCTGCGCGTTAGATTTAAGCTTTCCTCACTTTCTTTTGCTCTTTCTGGCTTTGATAATCTTAACTATTTATTTGCGTATTAAAGTATTAATTCTTTTGGTTATCTAATTGTGTTTATTTAATAATCAGTGACAAAGCTCAAACAACTTTTCCATTTTGCCATTTTCAAATAAAATACAACTTTTTCCAAATTAAATAAAACTTTTCTCGAACTGAATGCAACCTTGACCGGATTACATACACCCTTGTTTAATTAAAATTCAACTTTCTTCGCTTCAGATCTTATTAATAAAAATGATTGTAACAATTTTAAATTTTCATCCAAATCCCCTGTCCAATAAATAGCTGTAGCCTCCCCACAGAATGGAAAAAATTATGAAATGTTTCAAACACGGATTAAAACTAATTCGCGGACTTATTCCTTTTCAAAAGACATGAGCCACTTTAATCTTTGATACATCAGTATATCTTGTAATTAGCTTTATTTTGTTCATTAAAGTTTTTCACAGTTTCGTGATTCCATCCAAATCTTTCTTTCATCTTGGCTTTTTTTCGGATGTAGCAATGTAATTCCGTCCTAATTTGATTTCCTGTAGTGTTTTGTTATTTGAAAACCGGAATGGCTCTACATATCAACGATTCATAAATCATTCTATCAATTATCCCGGATTATTTCAAACTAATTATCCGCTTTCCTCAAATTCGTCTGTACTTAATTGTAGAGTTTGTTTTCAATTTTTTCTAATTTTGCAGTAGAAAGGTAGACTTTCACAATTTTTCCATATTTATTTGGTCTCAGAAATACTTCATAAACCTCATTAGGTGTTGTAACACTTTTCTAGACGGAAGCATGACGACGATACTCTTTTTTTATTAAAGTTTACATACGTTGTTTTTTTATTGCGTTTAGCTTGTCAATACTACTTGAGTTGGAAGTCTGTAATTTCATTAAGTGGCTTTTTGTAATTTCAGATATTTTCTAGAATTATGAGGGTAATTCTCTTATTGTTATTGTTCATAGTGAACACGCAACCAGAGCTATTCCATTTTTGGGTCAATTTACTTGAAGTGGTCTGATCTTGAATTGTTTTTTAAAAAATATTCCTCCAAAAGTTAAATCAACAACGAAAGGGAGGGAGTAAATTCAAATTTACATTGCAATTCAGTGACAATCAACTGTCTAGAAAAACTTCGTTGCAAACAAATAAATTGCTTAACAAGAAGTAATTTTATTTTTCTTGTGGAATAAATTGAGACAATATTGAAAACAGCAACAAATGAGAATGAAAAGAAGTACAAGACAATTGGTTCTGAATTGCTAAGGCTTCTTTATGTGCTCAAAGACTTACATAGAAAATAATGTACCCTTAACTTGATTTCCGTGTAGGGAAATCTGCCGTTATTGGAAAAAATGAAGTCAATGTTCTCGATGTTTCTTGCTCTACTAAATGTTTTCTTATGTTAGACCGAAACTTTATATGGCTCCCTTCGTTTTCATTCTTCGTTTAATTAAACAATTTCTATGGAAATGATTTGAAGAACAATCGAGTACATACATATATATAATTAAATCGTTAACTCTTATAAATATTTGCATGAGGCAGATCAAATCAAGAATCTACAACGTAGTTATCTGCTCCCTACAAAATGTATCTGGAATTTATTTAGTTTACTTGTTCCAATTGTGAAAATAATTTAGTATCATCTTAGGTATGAAAACATCCCTTTGTGCTGCGTTATAAATAATATTAAAACACTAGGCTCAAGTACAGTACGTGTATTTGTGCAATCCATTCTAAAACTAATTGAATTAATCATGATGAAAATTTAAAATTCGGAGTTATCGCATAAATTTGAAAGTAAAATTTGTGCTTCAAAGTTTCTCTAGTGACAGAATTATACTTTACCGAATTGACTGAATTGTTTGACCAAAAAAATGGAACTAACAAATAGAAATTTATGTAAAACTGGTTTACATTGACTTTGAAACCTTATGATTTCGAACAGAAGACCTTGAAATCTGGAGTGCGTTTATATTTGATATTAAGAGGATCTCTTTTCATGTTTGACAAATTCTGAAAGTGAAACAACTGTGTGTGTTCCCTTATGGTTTCCAATTCGTCCTAAAATAGCTTATTTAAATTCTTCTATCAACTCATTGTTTAAATTTCTAATATTTCTTCTAGTTTGCCTCCTTGATTCAAGTCTTGATTCCGGTTTCAAAATTTATAAAAAAAAATGAAAAGATGATTCTGAGCGTAGATTTACCCCAATACACAGTGGTTCCGCTGCTATAGTAAGAACAGTCAGAAATGTGTGAATGGCATAAAGTACGTAGTGTGGTCCATTTATTCGTGACCTCGAAGGGTTCTGATTAAAATTTTCTCGAATCCTTTTCCTACCTGATAGGCTAAACCTTTTTGAGTTTGACCCTGTCCGTGAGTGCTGTCAGCAATTTTTGGAGTTGTGTAAAAACGACATAGACAGTGTTCTCCATAGGATTGTGACAGGGATGAAACTACAGTTCAATACCATGATCCTTTATCCAAAAGGGATTCAATGGAGTAGCATCGTCCCGGACAACCAATGCCGAAAAAGAGGAAGGTCACACAAAACACCAGTAAGGTCATGGCAACAGTTTTCTGGGATACTCAAGGTATTCTGCTGCTGGGATTTATGGAACGTAATACCGGTTTAGCTGCCACATGTTATGTTGAACTTCTACGAAAGTTACGTAAAGTCATTGTCGAAAAAAAGAGAGGAAAACTGTCCCGAAAAGTACTACTCTTACACATTAATGCGCCCGTACACACTGCTGCTATTTCAAAGGCTGTTGTTAAAAAACTTCTTACAGTCCAAACTTGGCCTCAGACGACTATTTTTTATTTTCCAAACTAAAATCAGATTTGCGGGGAAGGAAGTTTAACTTCGACGAAGAAATCCATGAGGCGCTTAGGCTAGGCAGCATTTTGAAAACAAATCTCCAGATTACTATTTTAATGGTATTAAAGCACTTATTAAAAGATTTGAAAAATGTGTTGAAATAAAGGAAGAGTATATGGAAAAATAACCACTGTATTTTTCCCATTTGTAAGTTATTGTAATGGGTCCGATTTTTCGAATAGAAAATTTCGACATATCTCCACTTTTCGACGTCCCTAGAGTCTAAATTCGTAGTTCCTCCAGGATGCACTATCTATCATAATGCACAACAAGATTTTTCCAATTAGTATTAGGTTTTCTAAGAATGTTTCTTTTCTTATATTTCTTTTGGGTGCAATGCAACTCGAGAACAAGTGTTGCACTGCTCCTAGTGTATTTTGTTAATTTCCAAATTGCCTTCAATTCTATTCCTAGTTTTTTTTCATGTTGGATGAAACTCAACACATCTTTAAAATATTTTCCCTTATATTTCTGAAATTATTTCCAAATTTTACTAATGTTTTATATCTTTTCAGGAGTTGCTGATGGTGTAGGAGGATGGAGTCGCTTTGGTATTGATCCCGGTGAATTTTCATCGTTCCTAATGAAAACATGTGAACGACTAGTCCATTGTGCTAATTTTAATCCACAACGACCTGTTAGTCTGTTAGCTTATAGTTACTGTGAACTATTGGAACAAAAGAAACCTATTTTAGGTAAATAAAATATTTCTTTAATTTAATCTATTCTAGTGTTTTTACTCTGCTATAATTGTCGTCTTGAGCATAAAAGTTTTGCATAACATGAAGTGATGATAAAGAGTGGAAAATTCTGATGATTGCTCAATTAGATTTCATGCAAACATATTCACAACATATAAGAATATCACAATGTAATGCTTCCTCTTGTTCTGAACACAACACGCTCTATCTCCTAAACAGTGGGAAGTAAATTGAAAGCGATTAATAAATGCAAAGCAGATAGCTGAAGAGTCAACACTTTCTGACGAAAATGGCGTCATATAATTTTTCAGATAATTTTGTATGGGTATCACTAGGGGTCCAAGTGAAGCATTTCATGACATATTTATGCTATCGTTGCGTTACTGTTTACATTTCCTAATCAAAGTTATTTTGTTTATTGATTAAAACTTGATTATTTTTTAGTTAGCACATCCAGAAATGCAAACTTTCGTGTCTTTAGTTGAAGGTTGTTTAACTAAGGCGAACACATTTTTGTTGACATTAAATGCTGTGAGATTTCACTGAGAGAAAGGGGTTTAAACATCTTAATTGAATTTGCATGCACGAATTGAGCTCATCTTTCTGTTGAATGATTTGGAAAACGAGTTCAAGTTACGCTAATGACTGACTTTTTCCGCCTACTTTAACTAATAGCCGGTTAATGTGGGGTTTGATCTTTCCGCCTTCATGAATGTTAGATATTTGCTACTCTCTAAAATCAAAGCAAACAACTACAGATGACATGCATGAGTACTTAAAAAGTTTAATATCCACTGTTGAAAATATCGATTCTGAACTGTGGTAATCTTGTACTCAAGGGACAACTTTATTATTATTTAAATATTATAAAACTCATCATAAATTGAAAAATATATTTTATACTAATAATTAAATTGTCTGCTATTTTAACAGGAAGCAGCACAGCATGTGTGTTAATATTAAATCGCGAAAATAGCACAGTATATACTGCAAATATTGGAGATAGTGGTTTTATAGTGGTGCGAGACGGTGAAATTATTCACAGGTCAGAAGAACAACAGCATTATTTTAACACACCTTTTCAATTATCTTTACCACCACCTGGCCATGGACACAATGTGCTAAGTGATAGTCCTGAATCAGCTGACCAATTAAGTTTTCCAGTAAAAGACGGCGATGTCATACTTGTCGCAACAGATGGTGTTTTCGACAATGTGCCTATCAAGATTTTATTGGAAGTTTTACGGGAGGTGAGTGTAAATATATTTTAATTTATATTATCTAATTTTAGTCAATTTATTTTGGTAAAATCCATTTTGTTCTGTTTTATTTTCATACTTTTAAACAGACTCTCTTAAAATAATCTGCCATTAAAGCAACCTAAAATTCGAAATGCTATCCAAAAGTTTCAGAAATATGGGTGACTTGCGCTTGAAACAGTAAAAGCAAGTAAAACCAAATGTTTCATGAATACTTCACTAATCAATATACATACCATGCAATCTAAACGAATGCATTTATTTTTGATGAACGATTTTCCATTTTCATGTTTGCAATTCGTTATATTCCGCTCGCGATGATCAATAGGAGAAAGTGACGTGCTTGCATCAAGTTCTGTTTTAAATTTGGAACAAATTCTGTAGAGTATACAGAATGTTAAAACAAGCATTTCGTGGCAACGTTTTAACGTTTTTTTAAAACGTTTTTAAAGCAATGAAATACAGTAGTCGTATAAGAAGTATCCAAAGTGTTTTGTTTGAGTCGAACGTTCTACTTTTTAGATAAATTTCAAAACTGAAAGCAGTTAGGATGGAATCCCTTACTTTTGTTTTCTAATAGTTCAAAACAAAGCAAAAAGAAAAGTCTTGACCGGTTTTCTCTGTGCTTATTTCCTTAATTAAGACAAGGAAAAAGCTATAGTTGGTTTAGACCAATTATGTTATACCCTAGACGTAGGGAAGAAAAGAAAATAATGTGTTTGTATATATCCAGATAAATGACCGCAGTTGGTTAACTACAGCCAGTTGATAAAAAACAAAGCCATAAAAACATTACACTATAATGTTCTCTGTTTTATTGAATCTCTGTTGAACGCAGGTTTACTTAACTTTTCACCGTCACATTGGGGGTACAATGAGGCATCCATCGACCACAAAAAGCTTAAATTTTCACGCATCAGAAAAAATCGGATGGCTCCAAATATCCTCAGCCTAGTTAATGTGATCTTTATTCCATTTGAGTTGAGTATTTTTCTGCGTTTCTCTGCCATTTTGGCGATGGACTTTCTTGCATGTAATTCAATTCGCTCTCGATAAATCTTCTTTGTAAAGTCCGCACAAAAATATCAAAAATAAAATTAATAAATAAGTTTTAAAGCAATGCGACAGAAATTTGAATCTGGCAGCAGAACTACCTCAACTACTGTATAGACTTCGCTTGCCAGAAACAATTTACGATGATTATAAAAGATTACGTCCTGTTGTGATTCTATTCCAATGGACTCAAATATACAAGCCCATAGGAACTCATGAGAAATGGAAAGGAAAATGAATATAGCAGCGACTCTTTGTGCATTATTGGCCCTTTTTTGAACTTTTGCTGGTACATATATGCTATCAATTTTTGTTTCATTGTTGATATGTGTCTGTATCCTTTGCAATCGAATCGACAATCCCAACAGAACTTATACAGTCAGAATAGGAAATAGTTTGTTGTTCTGTGGGAGCTACCTCCTCATGCCATATAAGTGGATGTGTATCAAGATTTAATTTAATAACTTTTTAATAGAGATATATTTTCTAAAAGGTAATTAACGTTAAATTCTAATTAATTTCAGGTTGAAGGTGTTAGCGATCCAGTTAAATTACAAATGACCGCAAATTCCATCGCTTTGATGGCACGTTCACTTTCATTTGATAGTGAATTTTTGTCGCCGTTTGCAATTAATGCCAGGCGAAATAATATCAATGCAACTGGTGAGTAATTCACATTACAGCGATATGTTTTAATTGATTTGCTAATCTCTTAATGTAATTCCACAGGTGGTAAACCAGACGACATAACTGTGTTACTCGCGACTGTAGCAATGTGAAATTAAGTTATTAATTTTATTTCCCTTCACCCATTTCATCTTTTCGTCGAAACATTTATGTCTCCTCTTCTTTTGAGCATTTAAGCATTCATTTTCATCACGTCCATGTTTTTGTATAAGGAAAATTTATTTCAAATAAGAATCAAAAATTGTTGTTTTTTTTTATAGTCAAGTGTGTTCTGTTTTATATTTTACGTGCTCGTCGAAATCACCATCATTGCATTTTACAAGTGTATTTTTTTTTCTCCGTTAAAATCTCATGCAATGACGAATGTAAAACTTGAACATTTCTTACGATATTACCATTAATAAGAAATATAAGCAAACATCCATTCAGAGGTCTTGAAGAGCTCAAAATGTGTTCATATTTGCTGTGTTTTGAGAATATTCAAAATTTTGAAACCAGATCGAAGATTTTTTGTACCAAGCACGTTAGACACGATTAATGAATTATATCTCCAACGTTTGATATTAAATGCATGTGTTGAACACATGATCTTGGTTTCTAGTTAGAACTTTCCAATTGTATTCGAGAGAAATGGAAATTGTGCATTTTAGGGTTTTATAAAAATCGGAGAAATTTGTGAATGTAATTTGTAAAATTTTTAACGTGCTTTGATGAAATTTATGAGACATGGTGAAATGATTTTTATATTCTGTGTAGAAATTATGTTAAAATGGATTGAAATCAAAGAATATTTTAATTATTGAGTACAATGCATTGAAATCAATGTAGCGTACACATGTACAAACCGAAACGGAGGATGATTAATTTTCTAGAATTTTAAGACGACGATAGTAACTATCGAGCTCAATATTATATACACATGAAATCGGACAGATCTAAATAAAGGTCACATCCTTATGTATGTTTTGAATTTTATTTTACATCGGTTTCCTTATATGCATTGGTGGCTGTGAAGATTTGCTTTTTATTTATTGTGTATTGCAAAGCGTGCACAACATTCATTTACTATTCACTTTTAATTTAATACACAAGTCTACATGAACATGTTCAAAGTTGTTGCATTAAATCGCATCGTTATTTATATAAAAAAAATCAGTATAAAAATGAAGAAGAAACGGAAATCGGTTATGATTTAGTTTGTGAAGTGTCGCCTACGGAGAAAAAGATCAACTATTTCATCAACTTATTAATGCAGACATGACTCAATGGTGGACGGGTAAAAGATTTAAGTAGAGAAATCCACTAATGGTGAGAGAATGCTCTTTGTAATTAAAAGCTGGATGATTGAGAATGAATGTATTTAGCTGTCGGCAAAACATTTACACTTAGGCACCGATCAGAGTTAAGAGGCAATTAATAATAGGATTTAGTGTGCTATACATCCAAAATATATTAAAAGAATTTTCCCCCATGCGAAGGAAACAGAGGGAATTAAAGGGACAAACGAAACAGGCGTGATAGGTTGACCACCCATTGCATCGGTGGAGTACGTACTGGCTTCTTTTATTAACATCTGCCACAGACCCGGTTTCTTGGAATTTCTTCAGAATTTTGCCAATAGCACTCTCGGTTGGTCGATTATGTGGGCCAAAAAAATCACAAAGAGCGCGAAATGCACTTTTTTCCATTTTCGTAATATGCTTCAGAAAATTGTTCCAGTACGCTGAGAAATTCATCCCCTCTACTTAAATCGGGAAAATTCAGGAAATTGTAGTTTAAGATTGTATGGGAATAGACGTAGCATGGAGTCCACGAGTAATCTGCAAAATAGCCTTTCTCATCGCCTCTTTCCCGATTTGGGGCCCCATTTATTGCTCTTACAATGTTCTCGAACATTTAACAATTCAAACAGTTGCTTTCGTCAAATTTATTGGAAAATTGAAAATTTTCAAATTATCAAAATGCTCATAAAAAGTGCAGTTGGGTATAGTTAAAAGCCATCACTGCAAATATGGATTATCATCGTTTCTTCCAGATATTTCTACTCTTATGATGCACTTTTTATTGTTATTTTTTTCTTATATTTTTATTTTTATTCCAATAGACCCGGTTAATGTTTTAGGCTATGATACTGTATTTAGCTTCACGTCGAACGCATACTTGTTAACTTTAGTCACATGAACATGAAAAACAAGGTCAATCTTTATTCGTACTAAGACCCCAGTAAGACCAAGAAGTTTTCAAAGAAATATTTAGAAAACGTGAAATTTTAGGATCCAGCAAAACACAGTATTTCTCTTTTTTAATTCTTTGCGGTCGCATGGAGACTTTGGACCACAAAGGGGTCATTTTAAATTTTATAGTAACAAGAGGCACTACCTTAGAACAATTTGCGCACTTACAAAATAATTTATATGTTTTTAAGTTTCCTGGGCTTAACTATCAGAAATGTGAATCAATATTTCACTTTTCCAACTACAAATCAAACACTTTTGCATATCTACTTTGACTGCCGAACTGGCTCAACCGTAATTCCAGCTCTTTTAAAAAGACAAAACAGAAATTGTAATCTGTATGAAAAGTTACATCTATACTCTATTCAATTTTCTTCTTAGTATACAAGGAAAAAATACACATACCCATTTTAAATGAGATTTGCCGAAATAAGCCCAGATTTCAGAGGGTAATTTTTTTGTAAAAGACGACTTTACGGCATTTAATTTAGACTCGTCCGATTTCATTTCAATCGTTCTTGTCTGCATTGTGAAATCTGACGATATGTCTTTTTAAATTAAGTTTTTGAAAGTTTACACTGAAAATTAGTGTCTATAAAATAGAACTGAAATGTAACAAATTTTATTTATCATTTGTTTGTCGCAAATATTTAAAAAAAAATCATTGTAGTGACACTAAAAAGAACGACAATGTATAATTGTGCATAAAATAAGCATCTGTATACAGTTATTTGAATCAGCTACTAGAATATGAAATGGTCTATAATTATATTTACTATATTTTTATTTTATTAAACAATACTCAAATCGGACATGATAGGAAGAAGCGCGCATTTTATGTGGTCAAATTTTTTTCTATACACTTCTACAGCAACAACATGAGTAAAACAACAAACAGAACATGGAAATATTGATGCGTTTTAAATCAACTGCACCGTTCTTAATAGATTTACTTGTAATTTGTAAGTTTTTACCATTAGTTTTGTTTATTATTTGCCTAATATTTAGGTTTCTACTAGAATATGTATAAAGAATGTTTCAATTTAGATAAAACGAAAATGGAATAATTCCTTCAGATTAGCGGATTTCGATGCTGTGAAACGTGCTTTGTTGATTCTACACTAAAATAGGTCAATAAAATAATAATAGAGTAAACAAATTGGAAAATTAGGTATTCAAATATGATAATAATGTGGCAACGTTGTGGCAATTAAATAAAGACGGATTGAAAGAAAGATTTATTGTTGTTTTAATTATGAATTCTTATTGCTTTTCATATAATATAATTTTTTCTGAGTTAAGTTTGTTACCGGTCGTATTTATGGTGGTACACATCTGCCGAACGAGCGTGACGAAAATTTTCGTCACCGCCATCGAAGGTGTTAAGGGACTATTTGCAGGTTTATTGTCATATTTTTGGAAGCTGCTTTAAAAAGGGGGCCATGTAATCCTGGATTAATCAAATCAATCGTTTGTAATGTAAGGGATTTCTTTTGAGTGGGGGACAAGGGACACTGGGATGAATCCGCCACTTCTTTTCGCGTAGTCGACTTTCAATAACAAAATTTATTATTTTAATGAAACAAGTTATACTGTTTTAAACAGGCTACAAATTTGGTATGAGCATTTTTAATCTACAGTACTTTGTTTAACCGGCATAGCGTCTAAACGTGACAAAATTACAAAAACTACAACACTGTCCGCTGACGATCTATCCCTCTTCTTAGCGTGCGACGGGTGTTCTTCCATAACTGGGGCTGTTTTCGAATAATTCGGGAAGGAGGCTAGCGCTAAAATCAATTTGATCAAAAGCCTGAGCCTGTGTTGCAAGCCATGCTCCTTCAGATGCTCAGTGATCTGATATTTGTCTGAAGTATCTGGGTGTATATATCGATCGCTATGCTGCCACGCGTAACTGCCATAAGGATTGAGAAGAACTCTCCGTGTTCATCAGCTCTTGGCAGTCAAAGCTCTTCTTAAGGAAAAAACGGTCGTACTCAATTACGTGCGGGTATCGTCCGCTCTCCAAACCTTGAAGGTGAACAGACACCCCTGAGGAGGATTTACCTCTAGATTATTTGTGACAAATGCTTTCCTGTGTGGGAGGAAATTGGGTCATCGAAAGCAATATTAATGCACCAATTTGGCATCGACCGTCTCACCGACCTGGTTGTTAGGGCGAAATTTTCTCAGGTTCGCGAACTTGTTTTGCCACTAGGACACTTTTATTCCTGGGTTGAGAGAGAACTTCTTCATTTTCAGTCGTCCACTGCACCTCCAGACTGGCCTTGTGTTCTCTCCTACACGGTTCAGACATAGATTTTGAACAAATTCAGTTCAAACCAGAATTCCAAAACGAACTCGTAAGATATGCACAGCTTTCCAAATGCTGCGCAGGCTAAACATCGATCTGAGCGACGCGTTAACCGTGAGTGCTTAAGGTTTCGATGCTGGCCCGTATAAACTTACCGATCTTGGTGCGGGATAGGTTCCGCAAAATCGACACAAGTAATCCTCTATCGAGAATGATGGATTTTGTCATGTTTTGGAAGCCTCCGCATATTTCAGATCGACGACACGATCCATTCGGATCATGTTTGTTCTTAAATTCGACGAAGTTTGCTGGACTGTGTAAGTGATTCGAATATATCTTTGCAGTTACTCCATTTATTGTGAAAATGCTGATTGCAAATTTCGAAACTGTTCGCCTGAATTGTTTCAAATTGCAAATTTTGTGGTCTATAAGATTTTCCATCGCGTAGCTCCAAACATAAAAATCCAAGGGATTCAAATCAGGGTTACTAGGTGGCCATTCATTTCCTTCGACAAAAAGTCCACTAAATTTTCAGAACACCAAATCTGAACTGCACTTGTTCGGAATAATTTCTATCAGTTCAGTATTACAACTGATTCGAAAATTTCCTTTTTGTAATATCCGGCATTGATTTTAACCCCTCTTTCAACAAACACAAGGGGAAGGGGAAAGGGAAGAACAAGTTAAAAAAAAACACAAGTTAATACCTATTTATACATATTTTAAATTACATACGAATTACAAAATCACTCGTCTAATATTGCATTTCTCTTTGATGATGTACAAAATTTCTTTGTAGAAAAATGTTAAGAGGTTCAAGAAAATGCAAGGCTCTAGGAAATGCGCAGGACTTCTCAAAGAAGGCAACAAACGCTTAAAATATATGAAGGAAGAAAAATCAACAATAAAATATAATTACAAGGAATAATTCATGGAGAGAATGGCATTAATTTGGTTGTGCTGGCCCTGCATCATTATCGGCAGGTCGGTTAGGTCTTTCTGCCTCCTCCCCACCCCAATTGAAGCCACCAGGTCTGTCCTCCGGTAGTGGCTGATAGTTGTGATCTACTTCCACGTGCTCGTTAAAAAGTACCTTCCTGCAGATAATTTAAAAATTTACCACCATTGACGAGTAAAACCTTTAGAAACTTACAAAAAGTTTGGTGTCTTCAACAGTTTACAGCCGTTTCTTTGGTATGGGAAAACATCTTCTAAGAAGTAATAAATGTGTCCTACAGCCATTCCCATCAAATCAATCCATATTGTATTCCCCAGAATCATAGAGAAACACAGAAGTACCCAAGGCAGATATGGTGCCTGCAGGATAAAAATTTCACCACCTCATCTTCAGCAATTCTATCGAGGAGTATTACCTGAAAGTTGAGAAGTCCGAAAAAATTCATTCTAACAAATGGATTTCTCCTTGACCACACGTATACGAGCATTATAGTGAATGCCTGTCCTAGGAAGAGGAGATTTACAAAAAATGCTAAGAGTGTCATTAGTACACCGCCAAAGATGAACATCATTACGAAATCAGAGCTACGTCCCCGGAAGGATCCTTCTTCTAGCATGCGGCAGTATCGGTATGTGAAGACCATGTTGAAGAAGAAACTGAATCCTACTGTCCCGAAGAAAAGGAATGTCGTTGCCAAACGCCATAGCTGCAGATTCCTTATGATTAGGGTGGGATGGAAGTACAATTGAAGCGGTGATACTAGATCCAAGTGCTGAAAAGGACAAAGGGGTAAAGTCCAATCAGATCCAGATCATTTTTACGTGGTCCAAAATATAATGCGAAGACACGTGTAACAAAAGCTTTACTCGCGATGAGGTGGGATACATGGGAAAACAAATATGCCGGCATGCATTCTCGGCCGATAACACTGCTGGTCAATTATACTTGGCAGGGATTGGCAGATGCCAACACCGTGTCCCGTTTTAGTAATGCACTTTATTTACTTAACACATCTTACCACAGCAAGTGTTGTTATAACGCAAGCAGTTGTGTAGAATCGTGTCACAGTTGGGATCTCAAGATAAGTTTGGCGCAAGGTCTGGTAAGCCATTCTATTCCACTTAGTCAACCATTAATGAGCTGTCCAGACTACTGCATCAATCATCTAGAGGAGTTCTTTGTACCTTTTCTGATGTATCTACTACCTAAAAAGAGCTTACTACTAGTGTTAAAATGTTGACGTATCCTAAACTGTCAAAACACGCTCTCAATAACTGGGGATCTGCCTTATCGACAGAATATTTGGTAGAAATGGGAGTGTTCATACTTGCTGCAGTATAAAGACAAAGAGGGTGTAAAAAATAATATTTATATTTGAAACTATTACGTTGATGATTTGATTTAAATTACCTGCTATTATACAAAAAGCGAAAGCTTTCGTAAACATTATTCGCGCCTAGCATTCAATTTTATTCTACTTTGTTGGCAGAATAGTACTTGGAAACTGTTCCTAGCTAAGAAGAAGAAAAGTCGAAGTTTAAAAGTTTAACTGAATTTGTACTGTTATTTGACTTTGTAGTTTGTACTGCTGTATTATTAATTAATTAAATTGAATTATTTATCTTTGTGAAAATGCCGCGTCGTTGCTGTAGTGTGACTGGTTTCATTTCGAATAACTGTTCGAATGCAATCACGTTTTCAATACCGAAAGAGGATCCACTTTGTAGAATGTGGTTAAGAAGTAATTTCACGGCAAATCTGGGAACCCACGAAGTATTCAAACGTTTGCGTTTTGCTTTTTAACGAAAATGACATTTTAAAAACAGTTGGTGGTCTACCTCGTTTAGTTGAATATGAGGTTCCTAGTAAAAAAATCTTTCGCTTCTTCCAGTCGGAAAAGGGGTCGAAGGTGTTGTATAACGGATATCGAAGCCAACAAATTATTTATCAAAATGCGGAGGAGGAGAAATGTAGATTTTCTTCACTTCAAGCATACGATTCCAACAAATGGCCCATGCTAACGGTTTTGTTAATAAAACTTAGTAAAATTGCGAAGGACTAATTTAATATGTCTTTAAAATTTTAATTTTATTTACCAGCATTTACAGTCATAATTTTTCTTATCTAAATCACACGTTTGAAAATAATTTTGTCACATTTTTTTCTAAAAGACCTTAGCACCAGAGCTAGTATTTACGAACTTCGTTATTTTAAATTACCTTTGTCCTTTCCCGGCAAAAATAAGCAAAATACAATTAATTTATGCCCAAGTAACGAATATTCAATTCAATAAAATAAATATATTTGCCATTTTGGTATGAAAGACATCAAAGTTTCTGAATGATAAAAGTTAAAAACGTTTTTAATTAATAAAAATACCAGTAACAAAGGTGATGGTCTTAATATTAACATGATATACTTGATATAAACTGGCAGAAGTCGAACCCTTTTCAGTTTTTGTGGACACAATTTTGCCAAGCAAGGCCGCCACAAGCCATGCTGATTATCACGTAAACTATAAACAGAACGATAAGGCCAACAATAACATACATTCTGATGTTTCTCCAAAACATTTGACGTGCTAGATTTCTGGAAGTTTTTCGGAATGTAACGGACTGAAAATGTTCTATTTTAATAATCTTATTTTTAATTAAAAACAAAATACAGAAAAAAACTTACAGTGTTCCTAAGATTTTCTGTTTTATTTACGAGTAATTCCAGTTTCTCGCCGCGGTCCTTTAAACTATCTGAAAGAAGACGGATTTTTATTTAATCTGAAAATTCATTATTAAACAAATACGAGTAAGAAATTGTGGAATATAGTTATCAGAGATTGAACGGGTTTTGGTCAGTTGGTTTGTTCGCCTTTATCGTTTCGGACAACATATTTTTGTAAATTTTAAAGTACAATATACATTCTAACATTGTGGTTAGATCGCTATGGGAATATCTCAAAAAGTTTGGAGATATGCATAGAAAATAGTACATGGGGCACGGGCGCTGTCCTAATGGAAAATACTGTTTTTACGATTGATAAATTGGGGCCGAAGCTCGTTGATTTTTTTCTAAACTCTTTTCAACTGCAGACAGTAGCTTTTCATTATTGATAAATATCTCACAGGAAAAATGAGTTCTAGTTATTAGAAAGTGGTATTAAAGACGTAGTGTGCGATTGTCTATTGGCTTTATATGTATTTGCGAACATAAAATGAGAAATATTTTAGCAGTAAATACATACCAATATTTTTAACCATGATATCTTTTAATTCGTCGATTTGTCCATGAACTCTAGAAATGGCATCAATATCTCTAGACTGACTAAAGTGAGCCATCTGATGCGACAGCACTCGAGAAAATTCCGCATTCATTGCATAAGCAATTGCAGTGGCCACCTGAAGCCCGTACGTTGAGATGAAACGTTGTTTAATATCTGCTAAAAATAAGAAAGCCCTAGCCCTTTCAAATTCCTGAAAATATAACGAAAATATAGTCAGGCTCAAAATAGATCCCAAATATAGCTACATCATCAGTTATGCACATGTAGATTATTTTATTTTCGCAAGTGTAATGTATCAAATAATTTCCATGAGAGTACGTCAACTTGTGATTATCCAGGGGGATTTTTGAGATTATTTGTTCCGTCACTTCCGCAAAATTCCCTACGCATTCTGCAAACTTTGCTAGGACCACCGAACCCCGTGACACAACGCTGTACAAAATTGGCATGATGAGTCCCCTTTTGTCTTCCTGAAAGTAAGTTTTATTGCTCCAGCTTCTCTCGTTTTGTATTATGACTCACACTCCGTATAGTATATATTATGAAATGAGATAAGTTGAATTTATTGAACTTCTGCACAGATACTGGAAACGTCCTTCTTGTGCGTAGTTCAACAATGAGGAAATCATCCAACAACGATTTCGATAAGCTTTGTCACGACACTATTGCACTTTCTCCTTTAGATTCTCAAATGCCTTTAGACAGAAAATCACGTATTATCTGTGGGCAAGATATAAGTTCATTTTATTTCTGTTCACATAATTAAACGCACTCAGTTTTTACACTTTTTATCAAGAATTAGAGATTTGTAAACAATACGTAGCCTGTCAAACCAGGGAAAATTCACACAAATCAAATTACTTTCTTGAAAGTACACTGCACTCTGGTGGTGAGTAGTGCTACACACGGGGTTGGTCAAAGAGTGTGAGAATGAAGCACGGTATAGAGAATACAAGTTATGCTTGGCCCGAGCACTACTTCCGTCATTGTTGCCGAAGTGACGTCACCGCGCCAAGAATTTTTGGTTATATTTGTCGGAAATCGGATTGAAACTACTTTGACATTTATAGTCTATTATCAAAACAAATTTGTGTTGTAAGGAATAATGGAAAGTTTCCGTTTCTGCATTACTCTACAAATTTCACGCTTCACCACCACGGTTTACAGACTACAGTCTGTAAACCGTGCTTCACCACTTTCTGCCAAATTTACTCTCAGCCAGCTTGGAGTCGGCTTCAAGTACTCATGCAACCGTAGTAATGGACTACTGGATTGTCCGGATCCGTGAGTCCCCGAATTAATGGAGCTGTACATTCGAAAAAGTGCTTAGAAAAATGTTAAAGAATTGCATGGGATGATTAATGTTTGTACAAAGAGTTTACTTTGCGGAACGAATACAAAAGATTAAGGTAAAGACAAGTTTGGTGTTTTTCTCACAGTTACTAAATGTTTGTTTTTTAGGTAGTAAAATTAATTTAATATTACAGTCATTAAAATTTCTAATATATTCCTTTTTGTTGATGATTTAACTACCTTAGCCCAAAGCCAAAGAATTTCTGTAAATGTACTATTTAATAATAGGTAATAAGTCATTATTTTGGGGAAAATATTGTTCAAGCAATTCCAATTTCGATAATAGTTGAACATTCTAAAAGTACTGCAGTGTTTTTTTTTATTCTTGAATTAAAAAAATGTGTAAAAATCCATAACCAACATTATTGTGTTGAGATTAATATATTAACAATCCATTCAGTTGATTTTAAACATAATTTAATTTTCCCTGATGTTTCGAAATCGAAAAACTAATGAAAATGGGTCCTTAAACATCTTCAACGTAAACTGTGTCGCCTCTTTTAACAACTCCAGGAACTCTGAGCCCCAATTGTACTCCAATTATTGGTGACTTTGATTTACCAAATACACGATATCTATAAAAATAAAAATTTGTTATTATTATTGTTATTAATATTGTTTATACATACGTTCGAAGTGTTTTTGCGGGTTCTCCATCGGGGTCCCGTTCTCCGGTAAATGCATTTATATTTGGAAGAATACATCTATAACATGGCGCTACACATCGGAAAACTGTTTCGTCACCAATTTTCATCCATTTCCACTTATCTTCTTCGTAAGGCGGTGTTGAGGATTTTATTAAAAATGTGCCACGAAACTGTCTGGGATGTACTTTATTTTTCAGACGTGTATTGAGTTCATCTACTGAGGTTTGATTCATAACCATAAAGCTTGAAACGTCTTGAAGAGCGCCCTTCGGGAATGCAATTTAGAAATTTAATAAAACAAAAACGTAAACAACAACTTACAGTATCACTCTTCAAAAAGATACCATTTTTAAATGTTTTTGAAATAATTTCTCTTGTAGGAACTGGATACGAATAAAAAACGAGTTTTAAACCACAGTCGGCATCTAAAATAAATCGTGAGAACCACTTATCATATTCTGTACCGCACACGGTAACATAAACGTCTGTCTCCCATATCTCGGCTTTCATCATTTCTCCATCTGCTATTGAGTCGATATCAATGTCAAGTTCGTTCATGCCGGGCGCTGTTATAACCAACTGATTTCCAATGATTTTAGGTTGAATTGTAACCATCTTGGGGTAGGTACGGGCACTCACTAGCTTACCATCTTCGTCCACTAGCATGAATAAACGATCTGTGAACGTGCCATGTTGAATACCCAGCACAGTGCATTTAGCTGATTCCAATTCAATTCCTCCACAAGATTTTACAGGATAAATGCAGATCTCTTCTAATTTTCCAACTTCTTTCCATTTGGTAGGGGGCACCTGAATAGACTTTGATCGGTACCAGTAGTAAAGTCCAGCTGCTGCCGATACTCCGATACCTACTCCGGCTAGCATTTTAGCTTTTAAAAGTTCTGCAAAAATTTCGTTTTGTTAATATTTTGATGTAGTCAAGCCTATTTATATGACTTACCAGACATCCCGGGAGATCTGGAATACTAAATTTGTGAATCTGTTCGCCTTGTTGTTAAGTAACAAAATCTCTTCAAGATAAGTTTTTTACTTAATTAAATGGAATCTTGTGTGCTAGCAATCAGGTTTTGCATTCTCAGTGGTAGCGCTTTTATCAGTTCCAGTTCGAGAGCATAAGCGGTCTTGTTTGTTTATTAAAGTAGAGTTACCAGACTTATAAGTATTTTATTGCAAAAATGTAGGTAATGTATGTAAAAGTTTTTTACTATCTATTCTAAAGTATTTCTTTTTGTTCAATTTATGACTATTTTTTATTACTTTTCAAATCACCATGACCTTATAAAGATATTCAAATGCAAGATATGCTTAATAATGTTTGATTTCTCTATCTCCCCCTCCCCCAATTGCACACTGTTGGAAGTACACATTTTTTTTAAATTTAGTTTTTTTTTTTAACAAAATGGCGCGATTTTGAAAATTAGTATAATTTTTTCTGTATGAATAATTGAAAATAAACAATTATAAAAGTTGTATAATTAAATACAGTAGAATCTCCCATAAACGGACAACGATGGTGCCTCAACTTTTGTCCGGTTATTCGGGGTGCCCGCCGGAAAAGAAAGATTCTGGCCGCTTAAAATAGTTGTCCGCAATGGGAGTTGCCTGTCAAGGGAGGTTTCACTGTATATAAAAAATGGCTATGGAACATTGAGCGCCAAATAAATCAACATTTTTTAAACTTAACTTTTATTTAGCAATTCGGAAGCCATTCTTGGTTAGTATATTCTTGATTTGTTTGATTCCAGGGCTCTATCAGCATCTGGCGAGCCTCCTTCGATAACTGCTGTGTGGAAGTGTGAAGATGAGAGCACTCCTTCAGAGTTCACTCTCAAGAAAGTCCTTACGAGAAAAGTACGCGAACAGGTCCCTACTTTAAATATTCGATTTAAGCAAACAAAATTTTTTAGATTTTTTTTTGGGCGTCAAAGTGTATTTATTATACCTTAAAATCATTTTTGGGGAACTGCAAAAATAGTCAGAAGATGAATATTGAAAAAACACGATTTTTTCAAATGCTATATCTCTCGTAATCTCTGTGTTTGAGAAAGTTAATTTGCATAAAAATATTTACATTATATATGTCTTTTTTTCCAGAAATGTCCATGTAATATGGAGGGTACCGAAGGAATAAAAGAGTAGTGAAATATTTCGAAAGGTAAAGATTTTGGAAATGTAAAGGTACGTGGAGGTCAACGTAATTTTTTTATTATACCATTCCATTTTTGACACCGAAAATGCGTAAAATTATACCTTCGAATATGTGGTTCACTTAAATATCTACAGGGGTCACCTCAAGGTCAAATAACCTCTTTAAAAGTAAGCCTCGTATGTTTTTTTTCTGTTATGGCAGGTGGGGCATAACGTGAGGGTATCTTAATACGGAACTCGCACATGATGCGATATTGGCGTAAATTATTGGTTTTATATTTGATTTTACAATTTATTTCAATTTTTATTTACTTCTCTCATCTTGATATCATTTCAGTTTATATTCGAAACAAAAACATTTAATTATGCATTATTAAATCTTCATAAACACATAAAGTGGAGAAAACAGACTTGATCGTGAAATGATCAAGTGAAACCTTTTATTTGCATATAAAAGGAAAATTTATTAAAAAGTAGCACCTGGAATTTTCAATAAAACGAGTTCACGCATTGCGTGTTAAATTGTAGGCGCCAGTTTTTCTGGAAATATATTGTGAAACGTTGGATTTCAAAAACACGAGAAGTAGCATTCTCAGTGATTTCACATGACACGTACTGACGTACACGTTAAATTATTCATGTGAATTGCAATTAAAACCACAAGATTAACCCTTTGACTTGGTGAGATGAAGCATACTATCGTAAAATTTGATACAGCTTGTTCTGCATTTAACGGATCAAATTCATAGCAATAGGAATAGACACATGATAGATATTACATTACACATTTGCAAGCAGTGTGACCATAAATTTCAGCAAAACTACTCTCAATGAAAATTTTCAATAATCTACACAGCACCACTACCTACTACTATTTAACTAAATGATTTTTGTTACTTACAACAGCTGTTATTGTTTACATCAACTAAAATGAATTCCAAAATTCTTTCAAAGGTTTCTTAAGTAAAAATAAGGATAACTCTTAAAGTACGCACTATTGCTATTACGGGACCAAGCAATTGATAATAACTGATAAACACGACGTTTACTATGAGAAAAAGCTTTCACTGAACCAGTCTCTTTTTCTCTACGTAAGAAACTCTACAGTGTACGTACATAGAAGACTATAATATGTATATCCCCGTGTTTGCCTATGCTCATGCCTTGGTTATGTTAGCAGTCAGTCTGATACGAACCTCCTTTAGATTGTGTTGCCGGTGTGGTATTTACCTTATCAAATCTACGCCGGGCTTTTCATAAGTTTCCCTCATTTCTGTGTTTTGTGATTGTGATTACATTCTTTTGCTATTTTTAATATGCCGAGTAAGTTAATGTGCTCATTCTAAAATAGGATTAATTGGACCGGGTATTGTGGTTAAGAAGTTAAACTCTGTTATTGGGTTGATTGAACTTTCTCGGGATTACTATGCTCTTATGACTTATGCCTTCAGGATGGAGTTTGACCAGTTTCTCTTTTAACCTGTGGGAAGAGACTTATCGATTTTCTCATTCACGTGAATATTTGGAGTTGCCAGATTACACTTAAAAAACAGTTTTTTTTTACGGAATGGAATATAAACGATATTTATTTTCAGGTTTTTTTTCAAGTTTATTTTCGGAACAAACACGTGTAACAGTTGTGATAACAGCAGGAGTTGGTTTGATATCTGCAGTAGGTCTAGCCTATTGGTACCGGAAACGATTAGAAGATACACCACCTAAACGATGGCGTCGTGTAGGAGAGCTAAGTGATCTTATATGCTATCCTATTAAATCCTGTGCACCTGTAAGACTGAATAGTATTGGATGTACAAAATTAGGACTAGAAGATGGCTATTTAAGGGATAGGTAGGTTGCAAATTTTGCTTTTACACAAGGATGTACCTAAATTTTAAATTTAAATTTAAATTTGACAAAATCTGGACTTAGCCGGTTCTTGCAGTATACCCATGCTGGATCTCTTTGTAGGTGTCATGGGCTTTGCTTGCTCTATTAAACCATTTATATCCGAAAGACCTATTATTGACCTTTCCTGACAAGCATTTTTTTCTTTTTGTTTTTGATTCTTTTGTTGTTATTAGTAAAGTATTTTTTAGTGCCTTGGCATCTTCCACCGGGATTTAGGGATAAGTTTGTATTTGATTTTTTTTTTCAAAAAATCTATTCTACAACCTTCGTTTTTGTTAATTAATTGATTGGTTAGTTTTTTAGGTTGCTTTTTTAATGACATTTATGGAACTGAATAAAAACACATGACTCCTTACTTCTAAAAGTCTAAACCTTCTTTTTTGTTTATTTCTATTTAACCACCGCCGCCTTGAAATTTGTCGAAAATATGTTTTTTTTACGGAAATTACTAAAAAAAGGACATAAAAGATATCACCTCTCTTTTACTTTTC
>QYTT01090263.1:57606-69465 GCA_006980735.1 Dasypogon diadema
ATAGCTTTAATAATTACGATAAAAATATACATACATTTTCGATTACTAATCACTTTTTATGTAATTGTGGTTTAAAGGGTGCAGATACTGCATGGGGGAATTATTTATAAAGAAAACAAATAAAATTATATAATCTTTTAATTGGATATTTTGCTATCCTGAAAGAGTGAATAAAAGCTTTAATTGAAAAAAATAGGAAAAGTAATATTCGTTAACATATCACATGCGAAATTAGTTTTAATGTTGTAGTTAGTATCGTAGAAAAACATTTGAATTTTATTGAAATTTATATTTTAGTGCCAGCAGCTAGTGTAGGTGTGAAGCAAAATACCTTTCAGGAGTATACAAAAACTGAAATAATTATCAGTTTAAGTAGAATTTAATTTAACTTCGGTGATCATACTTAAGTTTTTTCATAATAATTAAAATTATGAAATTAAGTTTTCTGAAAATCATTCCAACAAAAAATTGGTCTTTTAAATATTTCGTAATAACTATGGCAGAAAACTTAGGGAATGATAATTTGGCAATTGTAGGTGGACTGGGAATAGATTAACTACACGTGTAATTTTTACTCAAGTTCTGCAGTACTACGTTTTCGAGCAGGCTTGTATTGAAGAATACAAGAATGCGTTATGATTTACGTTTATGATCTTGTTATCATATCTTATACATATTCTTCTGGGTAGATCACTTGATACATATACATAATTGTGTTGTATGTGCCGTGATCTATGGCTGGCCTTGCTGCTGGACTCTAATGAGATTTTTGTGAATGAGGATTTTAATTGTCCTTATATTCGGAATTGAATCTGGAGAACAAGATTTATGAATCCCAGTCATGATTTCGGCTGTTGCTGCAGGATTGTGGACTTAAGAGTTCTTCTCTGATGTTTTATGTTATTTAGTTCTTGATCGGGAATTATGAGGCCAACCAAACGCCAGCTCTGCAAAACTGTTACAGCTAAACAAGAAACCTTTAGGAATACTGAATTTCTCACGTGGCACAGCTCCTTGAAAGCACATCAACACAAGATCGGCCGCTCTAATGACGCCGACTGTAGGGGATGCGGAGAAGAGACGTAAACGGTGACGCACTTTTTGTGTCACTCTCTTTGTGTCTTGCAGAAGAGGTCACTTGTTGTCTCTACTCATAAAAACGGTAAAGGAAATCTAATTACAAAATATTGTCCTATCACAAATTGTCTAGTACTCCTAAATTTTTTGAGGCAATAATCTGTGAATTCTGGTACTTTCATTGTAAGTAGATTCGGATGTACCTCAGGGCTTTTTACTTTTTTATTCTAATCATTAATGACATTTCTATATTATAAACTATTCTGAATTATTATTTTCTGCAGACGATTTGAAGTTATATAATATCTACCTCAGACTTTAGAATTACAGAGGGATTGCTTTGTTGAATTTGCAGAGAATTTGTTACTTCTGTTTGTTGATAAATGTAAGGTTTTCTCGTAAACGTAATGCATGATGAGCAATAGAAAGCTCGCGTTGACCTAAATTCCGGCCAAAAAAACGCGACGAGGTACATTTTTGGCTGAACGCCTTTATTAACCAAACAAATGGCCGGATATGGGTTGAAGACCGTCCACAACAGATTTTGGAGCGTTAAATGTAACCAGAAAAAGTTACTTTTTTGTGCGGATTGTAGGCTGGGGTCGTGATTGGGCCTTACATTTTTGGGGAAGACCGAGCATCAATCGTTAATGGAGAGACTGATAATAATCGATTTTTTGTGACCCCGTTTGCTTGTTGATATGAATCTCGAAGACAAGTTTTGCAAACAAGTTGAGCTATGTGCACATAAGTGGTGGACCAATCGCAGTTTTTGTTTTTATATACTTTTTTCGGATTTATTGAAGTCATTGGTCTATGCCGATAAATCACGGACAACTTAAGAGTTGAAGAAGAACATCCGAAGCGAAATAACCGGTGTGGAACCTCTAATATGCCCAAAATATCATCCAAAATTGAACGCCAAACGAAGTCATGACAATCACCAATATCAAATTAAGCAAAATAGACGAGTTCAATAGCATTAGTGCCTTCTCAATTAATTTTGAGTTCAAAAATGTAATAATAACTATGAAATGTCAGGAAAAATCGCTTCTTGCTTACTTTCACCGAAATTTTACTAGGTTTAATATGAATGACAAAACGTAAACACTAAAATTAATTTACTTACAAAAATTTATTTATACAGGTAATTATTACAAAATATACATAGTTAACAGACCTCCAAAACAAGGATCAACTTATTATCTTAGTTCGTTTTCACTTTACAAAATTGACTACCATTTCAGAGATACTTAACAAACAAGAAAAGCCTAATTACTATACAAAAATGAAATAAAATTAAAATGTACAATAATAAAAAAAAACACCACAGTCGAATAATTATAGGTTAAAGATGAAATATGTCGAAGGGAATTATTCTGTTTTCTATAGGTATAGGAAAAACCACTCGTTTTGCGTTTTGCAGTCCTGAAAGAACTCTAACAAGTAAAGAGAGGGCATAGAAATAGTCAACCACAAAATTCTAGTCATTACTCTACGTGTCTATTTACATCTACATAACAGTTAGTAACAGGTGAGATTGGAAATGCAGAAATTACAAGAGAGGGGGGAATGAATTTAATGTTAGATAACAAAAAAAAACAAACAACTAATTAAATAACGCTGAAATTTACATGGGGGGCGGGGGGGAAATTCAGATCTATACTACAAGCTGAAAGGATAGTAGCTAAGGCGGCAGTAGTGGCAGCATAATAGTTAGTTAATAAATAATGCATTCATGAAGAGAAGACAATTTTGAGTTCCTTTTGATCTCTAATTGTTGGTTTTAAATAATCAGAAGATAGTTTGTCGAGAAGAGAGAGAGAGAGTGCATACTGCTTCTTTAGATGAGAGATGTAATTAGCCGCGCCTTGAAGTTCACCAATCGTTCACTTGTTGCTGCGATGCGCTATAAAATAAAACACAGAAATATTAGATAGAAGCTAATTTTAAGCGAAGAGATAAATGGGTAATATGCTTTCAATTTGAAGAAGAACATTTTTCTACTTACGAGAATCAAATCTTGAATGAGGTTGGCAAGACCTCGATTGGCAAGAACTACGAACCGTGTAACTGGTCCAGGAATACCTTCGGTGTAGCCATCATTAGCAGCACCACCTCCACCCTGATTGGAGTCGTCAGTAGATTGAGCCGGTTCATTGGCACGTTCATCTCCTTGAGGGGTTTGAACACTTCCAGAGAATAACTAGAAGGATTCATGCAGCCATATATTAGTATCTTTTCTATGGATTGTTTTAAACACAAACTGACAGTTAATAAGATATCACTTTCTATAGACATTATATGAACGAATACTATTAGCGGCTGAGCTGCAGGATAAGGTTCATCGAATTTTTAAATCGTCTGTCATTTTGTCGTTTTGTTCAGTCCAGATCCAGGTACATACATAATATTAGTTTTTTATAGTTGTGTTAAGTTTGTACAGAATATGTGGAAATTATGGGAAAGTAATCAAATAAAATTCATAGAATGTTGTGTTACACACTCACAAATTTGGAAAACATTTGCACTTGTTAGTGGATACTAAATAAAAATTTACATCCTTTCTGTCGAAGAAAGAAGAGTGCTTGAAGTAAACTGAAGGATATAATATATAATCATCTACAAATTTGCTTTTGATATTTACACAGAAATTGGTTAGTTGTAAAAGAAAATATCTTCAGCGTACTGATTAAAATTAAGTTATTTACAATAATATATACTATCTTGTCAATCAATTATAAATTGCTTGGGGGCATGCTAAGAACGCAATTGATAAATACTTTACAGGACACTCTGACAGATGATCATTTTCTTGTTTACTCTTTGAGCTATTTTAAAACCCAATTGATTTCAAATGGTGCATACATCATTTTTGAATTTGATACAAAACAGCCGCTTATCCTACAAACGTAAAAATGTTATTAGCAAAAAAATTAATTCAAGCACTTTTCTTTTTTTTCTTTTATCTGAAAATTAAATTACAATTTAGTAGGTGTGTGTTCTAGAGCGTGCAATTTTCTAAAAAATAATTATTTAAAATGATAATGAAGGAAAAAATCATAATAATAATTTTGTTACTATTTATACATACAAAATAATAAATATTTAATATGAGTTGCAATTTCAAGGGATTTCTTAACAAGAGCGTTTCTAATTTGATGATATTTGACTTTCCTTGGATGGGATACATGGTACGGGTGTCAGGAATAGGACTAATATTAAATATTAATATTTAATTAATTATTGAAATAAGTTTTGGTTCTTTTGTTCTTGAGCGGTAGGAAAGTGTTGTGTAAAGAGCGTGAAATAGAAGTAGAACAAACTAAATCAATATAGCACTTTTCTTAGCTGCAATTTACAAAAGGTAAAATCAATCAAAGTATAGTTTAGATAAAAATTAGTTTACATTCTATTGATTGGATGGATATGTCCATAATTAGTACAATGCTACTCCAGAATCTACAATGCTACAATTGTGCAGAAGCAACGTGAAAAACTTTCGCGCGGCGTGAAGTTTTTGTAGGACAACGCACCTATTCACACAGCTTGGGTTTCGAGGCTGACCTTGAAAGATACGGGCTTCACACAAATTCATCACTCACCTTACAGTTCAGACCTGGACCCCCAGTGATTACTTTTTTCAGGAGTTACGAGGCCGGAGATTTGCCGATGAGAATGAACTCCGTACAATGTCATTTTGAAATTTGAAGGTGAAGAAAAAGAATATTTTTCGAATGGTATCAAGGTGCCGTATGACAGATGTGAAAAATATATTTTGCTTGAGGCGGACTATATAGAAAAACAGAAATTTTTAAACAGAATTTTTCTTTCATTTAAAACCTTAGGCTGCGAGTTTATAAGCTTGCCCTTGTGTTACCTTTAAAGGAAACACAATATCGTCGATTCGAAAGATTCGAACAATAAGCTATAAAATAAGTCATTCAGTTTGGAAAAGAGGAGCAGAAGAAATCAGCAAAATAGAAATGCGACAAATTCAAAATTAGAAAATTTGCAGGGTAGTATAGACATAGATACCTTTTTCTTTTTGTATTGCAATCATCTGAAGAGAAAACGAATTCTGAAAGCCTTTCCGATTACATAAAATAGGAAGTGGTCACAGTTGGAAGCTAACTCCTAGACAACCCTTTAAGCGAAACTACACAGCTCTGAATGAATTTTGTATCTAGTTTTAAAATGTCCATCAATAGAAATATTGTCCTTCATGGCTCAGAGGAACCCTAAGGCCGTCCTGTTAACAGCCAACTCAAAATATGAAAATTTAACACATAACGATGTGTTAGCCAAAAACTATAACTACAAAATAAAAGCTGGTAACAATAAAAGTAACCGTAATGCTGACGTGTGATACAAAGGCTCATTTTTAATGGGCCCTGGCTACGAATCAAATCGATATCTATTAATTGTTAAGTTTTTCTACTGAAAACCAGATATTTACTTTAAAATACAATGAAGTGTTGCAGTAAATAATGGACGTTTAAAAATACAACTGGTCGGTTAAAATCTACATAAATTGGTAGGTCCAGCTAAAATAACTGCCTAAAAACAGATGAGTTTCCTTATCTACATTTATAATATTCAGTGCGCTGATTAAGCTAATACCTAAAATAGGGTTGGAAGGGTATTAATCTTGAAATTCATAATTTTTGTAGAAAACGCGGGTTAACTATGTACAACGTTGGAAATATTTAAATGTAAAATTAGTTCTGTGTCTTTAGTAAGTATAACAGTATTTAGTATAACAATGACTACTATAATTTTTTTCATTTTGACCAAAATCCAGTATATGTTCTATATAATTGTATACAACAGTTATTTTGTCTAAAAAAATTTCTCTCCGAACAATTTCATAATCTTGAAATTTTAGTCACTGGCAAGCATGCTAGCATACACATATATAAACAAATGATAAAAATCTCAAGTACGTCGCTTTACATTTCGATGATATTTTGATAAATAGTAAACTATAACCACCAAAAACAATTCGATCTCAAAACCCTATAGTACAACGTGCTTTTAATCATACAAAATAACAAATCTACACAAAAATTCTATGAAAAGTTCTACACATTCCATCAAAATAAATAATGTATGTAAAATGTAAACATTTTGCACATTAGTTAGATTGTTACCCCATCGTTTATAGTCCTTGCAGTCCGGTCAAAATATTTACTGAAATGTCCGGGTTGGTGAGTTTTCGTCGTCGTCGTAAACTTCTGTGAACCTGTATCGTTGAGATCAAGTGTTTCTGTTCCAGCTACAACACGATATACAGTTCCAGCAGCTCGTGCAGCACGATCAGCTGTACGCTGATTGTTTTTTCTTATTTAAATTTTTTTTTTCTTTTTTAAAAGAATTATAACGAAAAACATTATTGAAAATTTGGGTTAGTTATTAAAATTTTGTTGGTGATTTTGTTTTTTTTTGTGTTTGTTTGTTTTTTTCTTAATCTCATTTAAAAAGTATTTAGGGGTGTATGGAAAAAAAATATTTGTGTTTGTGGTATTTGGTGTTAGTAAAGGCGAAATTTTAGTTTTCTTTTTAATAATGAAATTTACTTACACGAATAATATCGAATAAGAAGTTTCCTGAACCAGCGCCGCCAGATCCGCCAGATCCGCCACCTCCAGATGCTTGCCCTTGACCTGAAGCACCAAATCCGAAGTTCAAGAAACTAAATAAAAAAAAGTATCTTTAGATATAGGATTTATGATTGTATTTATAAGATACCGTTTGTTTCGATCATCTCCATCAGCATCATCAGCGTCAAGCGTCAATTCATCAAGAGCAGGTGATTTCGATTCTGCAGCATCTTGATCACCGGAAGCATCATTCGTTACAGAATTTTCAGATGCAGCTTGTCGCGCGACACGTATCGTCTCTTGAAGTTGTTCGTTCAGAGCATTTAAGTCGATGGTGTTGTCGCCATTATTCAGCTATTTGATCGCCAGTGAATTTTGTGTGTTGATGTTTTGATTGTTTTTTCGTTTTTTGAATTTATGTTTTGTGTGCGTGTGTTTTGTTTTTTTGTTTGTATAAGAAAAGAAAAAAAGCATCGAAAAATGATATTATAACCAATTGCATATAAAATGAATTTTTAAATATGTAAGTGATCATGATTGATCTAAATTTGTTAATATTTTTTAAATAATTTTGTGATTATTTTGTAAAATGATCTTATGAGAGTAGAAGTGATAGTAAAAGTGTCTGCTAGGATTAAATCCAACAGAGTTCAGAATTAAGGTTGACAGAAAAAGATAATGCTACGATCAATGGCTAAAATGATCAGTCATATTTGTTGGTATAATGACTTCAATATTCAAGTTTTATTGTTGATATTGTGGCAATTGAGGTTATGTTTTATATTCCACTTAAGATAATGATATGGCGACCCTTTGTAGAATTTTGCGTGATATTCAATTTAAAAGTTATACCAGCTACGAAAGTATGTAAACTACTTTGCATTTATCTACGGATTATGAGTGATTTTATTAATGTATACAGTTCTAACATGTTTTTGAATACATATCGTATGCTGAAGGAATTCTAAAAACGATCAAGAAGTGATGATAGTGAGCAAAATTGTATAGAGTTTTCAGTGAATGTAGTGGAAGAAAAGAGAGCAAAGAATTGAGTGCTAATAGAAAACAGAATAAAAATAGATATGGCATTTTATTGCAGCTTAAAAAAGATATTTTAACGATGAGATTACTTGTAACGCTTTGTGTTTAAATTCCATATAAGTATGTATATTAGGCTACTTTATAAACTTACTGCTAAATAATTCTTGTAAAATATAAAAAGCTTTAGGAAGGAAAAAAAATAAGGAAACTAAACAATTCATATATTTTCATTAGCTGTTTTAAAATTAACGTGGATTTATAAAAAATTTTTAAATCGAGATAGAAGTGTCTTTATAGACACTGTTTAGATTGATTAGGTTATTATTTAAATTTGTTCAAAGCGTGAATCAAAATGAATAAGTAAATTGAAGCACGGTGTTTAGTATTAGAATCGTAAGAAAATACAACAAAATGTAAAAAAGATGTTAGGTTAGTATCAAATTCAAATTTAAGTGAGCAATAAAATCACTATTCCAATTTGGTCATTATTAAGTACACTCACATAAGTTTACAAAACAAAAGATACTGAATTCATAATTTGTGCTTCGAAAACACAATTTGTCAGGAGAATTTATAAAATTGTTGAAAATATATAAATATAGTTTAGTTGTTGATATAAAGAGATTTCTACACAAAAGTAAAAGCAAAATGAAACTTTCAATTTAAAAAAAATGGTAATTCCAGCTTTGTCCGAATTTTTTACAGATACAATATAATAATATATAATAGAATTGTAGTAACGTTTTAATGCAATTTTAAAGGCAGGAATTGAATGCTCAGAAACAAATGATCAGTGGGATATTTCGAATACAATATATAATTCTTCTTTTTAAGCCGCTACCAAAAAATCTCATCGCAATTTTGAAAGAACAAAAAGTGTACAAATATTGTTCTTTACTACAATAATATGCCAATCCCAACGACTTTTCAGCTGTGGTGTAATTTTTTGGTGCATTTTTCGCAAATTTCTATAATAAATACAAAAGCTAATAAAATAATGGAAAAAAAACTTCTTAATAGCTCCTTAAATCTAGAAATAAATAGAAATGAGCCCCAAAAAACGTCAATAGTGGAAAAAGGAATGAGAATATGAAAATTCGCAGTTTCTTTAACGCATACGAAACATCTTATTTTGTGGAAGTTTCATTAGCAGCTGGACATGGGTGATTAGTTCCTGTTTCTTCACTAGCTGTAGATTCATTACTATTTGGTAATAATTGAGGTGTTGTGGTTTCTGTATCAGTTGATGATGGATTTGTCGAAATTGTTGTAGTATCATCAATGCTGTTTTCACTATTAATAAAATCATTCCTTGAAGTCAATGAAATTTGTTCGGGTAAAGAATTAGTTTCAGCAGGTACTGAATCTCCAATCGATTGAGATTCAGCTACATTTGTATTAGTTACTGTCGTTGAACTCACATTATCATTAGTATTTTTTAAATCCTCATCTTCACTTGGATCGAATGAAGGTAATTCGATTTGAACCCTTGATCCACTGTCCTCATCATCGTCATCATCATCAAAATCAGCATCAAAATCAGATCGTGCCCTATTTGCATTACCACCTTGAATTGCAGTACGTAGTACAGTTGGTCCGAGTGTACGAATTAATTGACCAATCAATCCGTTTATTTGTTCTTCAACTTGCTAAAATTGTGGAGGCTTTTGTGAGTTTTATTTTGATTTATTGTTGGATTTGAAGGTATTTGATGATTGTGAAATGTGTTGATGACAAATATTATGAAAATTTGGGCAAAATTTTTTTGTATTATTTCATTTATTATACCTTAGACACACAATTTTCATAATGACCTCATTTGGAACGATCTCATTATAGAAGCCTACCTATATATCATATAGGTAGGTTTCCAAAAAAATATCCAAAATATTATTGAAAATCAGTGTTTTGACAAGAAAGTCAACTTGATATTTTTTAAAATAAATCATTTTCTATGATGTGATTGGGCAGATATTGTGCCTAAGATATTATAAGAATTTACAAAGGGCTTTTTCAGAAATCCAATTAAATTAAGAAGCCGGAAATATCTATTTGCAATAAACTAAGTTTAGATGGAATTTTTAATACCTATTGGATGAGAGAGAGAGATATTCAAAAATTTTGATGTCAAATAATCTTTACTACTCTTTTTAATAAATATTTTTAACGTTGTGAATAATGAGATTGAAAAATACTAGTGGATATAAAACATACATTAATTGCAAGGCCATTTTAGCCATGTGGGCATTACCTTTCTCTGTTGTTTTACACATATAGATGCATTTGAAATTGGATCTGCATTCGAATTTTCACAGTTTAATCTTTCCCAAACTTCAGAATTAATTAAGGAACTTTTCACACTGTAGTAGATATTAAACTATTTTTCAAATTTCTACAAGTAATGATAGTAAGAATTTTAAGCTAATTATCCTGACTTTCAAGTTTGAATCTCAAGTCTTTTGAATAATTCTCTAAACATAATTTTCTAAGGATAAGTCATAAAAACGCTAATTGTATGCTTCTGTGCTGTACTGGAGTCTTTTAAAGCACAAAACAACAAATCTGTTTTCGTAAATTTACGTTATTTGATTTACCTTTATGGGCAATACTATAAAATGTATGGAGAAACAAAGTAAAACATACTTCCGAATCACAAGTCGAAGATCATCAGAAGCAGCACTATTTATCATGGCCTCTGAAAACCTCAAAATGAAGAGAGGGGAGACAGTACCTGCACCTGATGCCTAATCAGCACTGATTAAGCTTCATAGGGCCCCCTGACAATCCCGATGGATTCAGCAAGAAGAATTCTAAGCTATTTCTGTACTTCTTATAATATAAGAGCACGTCGGTATTTCGGAGAAATCTGAAGTTTACCAATGTCTCATTATTGGCCAAGGTCCGAAAAGTCCCATTTTCTTTCCCGCCAGCGGTATCACAAACTCGATTGTTCCTCAAATTGGAATCGGCCCCAGGGTTGAACCTTGCGGTATGCCGCAAGTTGTCGAATAGGGGTGCGGAAAGTATATTATACGGTCTTGTTACGTTCTATGAGAAACTTTCCGAGAAGATTCCATGCAGTCAGAGGAAATGAAAATTTACTGAATAATCAAGTCAAGGGTTTCTCATGATTTATGGAATCTGAAGCAAGGCACATTTATCTTTCGATAAATCAGAAATATATCTTGCTATGATCGATAAAAAAAACATTTCTTCAATATTTTGGATCTGTGGTTTTATCGCATTGAATGAATTATGAACTTTCAGAATGTCACTTCTTTATTGTAAATATTTAAATTAGAATACAAAAGTGACACCTCTTGAAAAGCCGTTCGGGGGTATTATGGTTTCATACCCATTTATACTACAGCTTAACTTTGATTTTGGGGTTCGTCTAAATTTGAACGCAAAATTTTTGCAAGCTTTAAAGTAAACTATTGTCCGCGTAATTTGGATTGCGCTTGACATTCCCAAAAAAAATCCAGGGAAGAAGTAAGTTTTTGTCATCGTTGCTGACAATTCGTGAGGACACTAATGTTCCTGTGTTGTAGTGTATGCCTCTTATTGAAGAAAATTAATTTTTACCTCTAATTTCTTGTTCCTTTCTTTAAATATTGGTTAAAACGAGGTTGATTTAATTATTATAGCTTTATTGCTTACTTTACATGTTTCAATTCTTACATCTTCCCCACGATAGTTATTAATACAATATGTATTTCTGATAATTACAACTAATTTTACTTTAAGATTTTTCTTCTATAGATTGATGGTATACTATAGCTTACACTAATCCTCTTCGAATAGCATTAACTGCTTTCTTGTACACTATATATATATAATTTCGTTGCCTGGATTTTTACACTTTTAAGGTACAAGCGATACACCACATAAAATGTTAGTACAATATGAGTCTGTGGAGATTTCTTCAATAGTATTTGACAATACCCATTAATACTGAGACAATGCTTGGAAAAATTGAAGTAAAAAGAGAAAAAATGAAGATAAGTTGGGCATAATATGCCAACATGACAAAAGCATGAAGTCCAAGTGAGATACAAAACTATGTTCCCTATAGAATGTTTTGTATAAAAAAACTATTCTAATTTTTTACAATAAAACAAAACCAGAGATTATGCTT
>QYTT01090270.1:7907-23000 GCA_006980735.1 Dasypogon diadema
GTTAACCCAGCAGATTTTGTATGGAAAATTTCTGGGCCCAAGCTGTCAAACACGCACACATTCAGAAAATTTTTGGCTTCACCTAAGCTGCATGGGATTTCTTCTGGTGTTCCGCTCCTTCTCTGTTCTCTCCTCGAAGGATATAAGACAACCTGCATTATCGACACTAAATGCGAAATTTAATTTAGCCCAACTTCGGAAGTTAAAATTTCGGCCCTCGAGCTTGTGAATAGAGAGCTAAAAGTTTGAGTTAAAATACAGTTTAAGGAGGATTTAAATTAGTTATATAAGCCCGAAATTTTGTTTCCCATTAGCCCTAAAAACTAAAAAAGTACTCAAAAAATATTTCAAGAATTCCTCAATTGGCAGCTATTATCAGCGATTTAAATATGATTTCATATCATTTCAATTCGATCCAGCAAAAGTTTGCAATTGAGTGGTCGACTTAGGCCACTCTCAACATAATTTGCTTTTGCATTATACTCGATCTGATTTTAACCCGCGTTTCCTGCACGTAAACATTGTAAATGACATGTTTTCTCCCAGATTTTCCTCTCAACTCGCTTCAGATGTACTTAAGAGATTAGTGCGCTGCTAAGCTACATTAACTACCAAACTATCTTCTAAAATATTATTTATCATTATTTGCTAGCTTAACGTGATAATTCGAAAATGGTAAAATCAAAACAGGAAACCATTTGCTGTTTACACGGTAAAGAACTTACTTGGGTATCCCATTTCTGTGGCTATTTCGTCCCAAAGCTGTTTGGCCCTATCTCGATTGTGGTACTGTTTATTTCTCATATTCCATAAACTATTCCTACTGTACACCAGTGATATTAACTTTTGAACATCCATTTTCACAAGCTCCGATAAAAAGTAATATTCCGGAGAAATTCTTATTCCCTGCTTGACATTTCTTGTCGGACGACACTTCCAGGTTGTCGGAACGTAACAACGAACCAAACAAATACGACAACAGCTTCAGCGCATACACAGCACGACACGACTCGTGCAGCCGAGTAATCATCTCACAGTGTGAAAAGCAAAAATTGGCAAGACAGGTACGTTCGGCGTTCGACTGCAGCATTGATTTGCTTTGCTCTATAGCGGCGCGGTCTCTTTAACTTTAAATGCATTTTTACTGATGTTGGGTTAATGAAGGCAATGGAATTCCTAATTTTCTAAGCTGTAATTAAATTGTTTTCATACAGAGCAGTTGTCAGAATCTTCAAACTGCTCTACTAATTTAAGAATTTGTATTAGCTTGTCCTCTCTATTAAATATGATACTTTATTGATTTCAGCTTTGATGCTGGTCATACAAACATAACTTCCAGCAGTAATTAATGCAAAGGGAGGACCAACAAAATTTGCAGCTCAATTAATTTCATGACATTTTGCAGCATAAATTGTTATGGGCGATTTGCATTTTGTGAAGTTTGCAACTCTTTCAAGCTTTTGAAGTTGTTTAGTTCCTACCTGTTATTAAATTTGCAAACTTTTTATAGTGAAGGAATAAAACGGTTGGTTAAATACAGCTTTATTTTAACTTGTTGAATTTGACTCAAAAAGTTCACCATATTATTCCAAACCGTCTGGTGGATGACTTTCATTAAGAGCCTCCATTGTCTATGCTTGGGCTGTGTTTATCTACATTATGTGCAGTATCTCTCGCTTTGTATCGGACAGCAGCACAATGAATAGTTAAATAAATATTCTTCACAAATAAAAGAGTGTCAGTAAGTAGATATTAATTGTAGTTTAAAGTTTTGAATATCTCCTCTGTAGTGAAACAAATGAGAATCTCTGCATAACAAATAGCAAAAAGAATTAAATTTTCATTTTAGTTCACAATATAAACACATTAAAAGAGCTATAAAAAATCCATTCTTATGGGCACGGAAATTAGTAATGAAAGTTCCTTTCGAAACCATTAGAAGAGTGTTGCGCAGAGCAAAATATAACTGAAAAGTGGCACGTATTTAAGCAGAAATCATTCTTTATGTTTTGCCGTAAGGTAAAGGTTACTTTTCCGCCACTCCTCAATTAAGATATTACGAGTTTAAAAACTCAAATGATATCAGGGTTACTTGTAAGCACAGCAGAAATCCGAAGGTTTATGTATGAAGGGCGACTTAGCCTTCATAGAGGGAATTATGAACCATTTGTATCTATTTAAATATTCTTAAAACGCAACCTAATAAATTAGGAATTGCTATCGATTTTGTACAACATAAGGGTTAAAGGAACAGGTTGGTAGTCATAATATTTCTAATATCGGCCAACTAAAAGATGTAGGGTATTATAGCTATGAGCAAACGTTTGTAACGCTCGAAATATTCATGATACACGGAAATAAACTATATTGCCATTAATTGGAGAAGAAAAGAAACCGTTTAATAGATGCCCGTCTTTCTGTGTGTCAGTCTGTCTGTCTGTCCGCGAGTTATCTCAAAAACGCTTTACGCTAGAGACTTGAAATTTGGTACACAGTTACTTTATTAAAAATGAAAGATCAAGTTCGTAAATGGACCAATTTGGACAACTCCTTCATAGGGTTGCCACATGAAACCTCCAGCTATGTCAAATAAGAAGTCGATCGAGAACGCTTCCATGTAGATGGCACACAAGTACTTTTGTAAAATCTAAATATCTGGGCAGAAAATTAAACAAATCGGCCAACTCCTTCAGAGGGCTGCCACATGAAAGTTTTATTTTTTAAATTCGGAAATGTAAATTTTTTTCAAAAGTTTTTGCGATCGTCATAAAAATATGCATATAGGTTTTCGAGGTCGGTGATTGCGAATCCAGGGTCGGATTTCTTAAATTTAAAATGGCGGATCCAATATGATGGACAAGATTTTCTAAACGTCAATGTAATGTTTGCAAAATGACGGATATATAGGGTTTTGGGGCTAATGATTACGAATTTAACCTTAACGCTTCAGAATTCAACATGGCGGTACCGCAAATGTTAACTTTTTCAAGAGTTTCGCGATCATCATGAAAATAAGTTCATATGGATTTTTGATTTCGAATCTGGAGTCAAATTTTGGAGATTCAAAATGGCGGGTCCAATATGGCGGACAGGGTTTACTACAGGTCCACGGAATATTCACGAAATGGCAAATTAAACCTAAAGGGTGCGCCTATAGGTTGCGGAAAGTACGTCTGCCTGCAGATTTGAATGTCAGCTGCGAATATATAAGAATAAAAAATAATTAGCCGCGACAATTAACTACAAACGCATTATTTTCTTTTCTTCCCTACTTCTAGGGTATAACATAATTGATCTAAATCAATTATAGCTCCTTTCCTTGTTTATTCTTTATTTTCTTTACACACAAAAGAACATTTCGAAAAAAACACGCTAAAAATATCTTTTTGCAAAAAAAAGGTTAACTAAACACACATTATTAATTCGGGTGCGCGGATAAAATCAAGTCTTTTGGACCCGAGTTAAAACTGTTGAGTGCATTAAGGAGTTATGATAGCTAACAACAATAGTCTGGAAGCTAGAGAAGGATACTATAGTCGTAAAAATATTATTCGGGTTTCGTCTAGATTTAGGAATTAAATTATTATTATATATTTTAAATATTTATTATATATTTTACATATATAGGAATTTGGGTCCATTTCGTGATCCATGTGAAAATTCGAGAGAAAAGTAACAAATTTGGTACTGTTTGCCTCACTTCGCACTTGGTCTCGTTGCTGATGTTGTTTATTAGATTAAATCAGTGAATTATTGGACTATTTCATAATGTGAAAAGATTCAATTTACTTACGTAGCCCATTTCGTATTTGTGGATGGGAAAAATATAATTGCGTTTTGGTTAAAACTGCCTGTGGACGGGCTAACCCCTTGGGATGATATTTAATCTACGACTACGTGGAACAAAGTCGTTTATTTATTTATGGATTTTTTACGAATAATGGAAAAACTTATAAAATAAAAATCTTTAGAACTTTAAAGTTTTTATAGTTACATTAACATGAATCCAAAACAATTTAAATTTAACAGTAAAATTGACTAAATGTAACAAAAGGAGGAATTATTTTAATATAAAGATTTGAAGGATAAGGAAATAAAACAAAATCAATATAAATTCTAATACTCTAAAAAAAGATGTAAAGTATTTACTATAATGGGTCAAATTTTATTTTCTTATGGTGTGGGAGGATACCCTGAAAAAAAGTTGTGAATCCCCTGCATTTGTTTTTGTAATGCAACAACCAGTAAAGAATCCGCAACTGTTTTCGATTCGACGGATTCAAAAATAAGGCAGAATATCTCCCAAATATTATTAGTCATTATTAAAACAACCTCGCTTTTTGCTACTCTCTTTCAGTGACGCTTTTCTTGGGCAGTAGTACGTAATCTATAGCTGAATCATTTATTAAATTTCTACTACCTACCTGTTTCCGATTCAGCAAATATTTTAAAAATTTAAGACACACCCACTTTTTAGTGGATCGAAAGTTGAACGAAAATCATCAATAAATTGACAAATTGACTAAAAATCCTCATATGGAGAAAGTTCTCCCAAGAAATTAACAAAATGTGACTTCGTACGACCTTTCCATGGACCCTACACATGCTTTGAAGTTTTAATTAAAACTAAAATGAATTCTTATCGTTAGAACAGAACAAGCAACAAGCAACCTTGTGGTAAAATGTTCGACTTAAAGAGTGTTTGGGTCCGTGCAGTCGTAGTTATTATCCTTTGAGCCAAGGTACTGCTCAGAACTTCTGATTGCAGGTAACGAAAGAAGACGTTAAGGCGCGAGTACCAGAAGGAAGTGACTGTGAAGGAAGCCATGGAGGCCTTGACTATATCAAAACAACACGAGTATACCAGCAAACCCAATCGGATGACACAAATTACGATGCCGTGAACATGGACTTAAGTGAGGGTTCAAATAGCGTAAAGGATGGAGGTCATTCTAGTCCCCACAAACCCCAAATGCAGAATTAGATGACAAGGACAAACATTCGAGGATTGAAACGGAGCACCCGGCGTCTAAAAACCACAATGTGGAGGAAAAAAACGAAATAGGTAAAGGAACGTTACAAGACGGCTATTAAGAAGATAGGGATCGAGACAGGGAAAAGCGGAGAGAGTATCGGTGAGATCGTGGGGTTTACTGCGAACGTGATTGAGGTTATAAAAGCAAAACGGAGAGGAATTCTAGTAAAGATAGTTTTGGTTTTCGGCGTTATCGACGTCCAGTTTAACCCAGAAGCAGGAAAAGATAAGAAAGATAAGAAGAATTAAGGACTATATAGGACGTAGGCTAGACTACTACAATGTAGGGTAGACAATTGCAGCAGTAAACTCCAGATTCCTTAAAAAAAATACAATGGACAATGGACCGTAGTAAGTCTTATTTCCTTAATTTAAATTGTTATGTGGTGAAGATAACAACAACGAACATAAAGCCTGCATGTGGATTTTCGTCTAACAAAATTAAGGCATTATTTACAAAACTAAACTACAGTCAATAGAAGTCAAGTGCAAGAGAAGTGAAGGTGTAACCAAATATTTGAATTTGAATTTTGAAAATAAGCGCGCAACGCAAATAGGAATGGCGCAACAAAAGCAGAATTCAGAATTTCGAGGGCAAGTTAAGACAGAGGGACTGAGGTCGGTCCTTTTGGTTGGACATCGGTAAAGTTCATTGTAGGGAAGAAGTGCGGAAAAAAGGAAAAGGTGATTAAGTCGAAATAAAAAAATAAAGCAATAAAACTAGGAGAGTGGAAAAGTGGGAAGTAAAATTAAAGGTGCAGGATTGCGAATCGTTGAAATAAAAAAAAGAAAGAACAAAAAAAGGAATGCAAGGCTTCGAGAGGGAATTTGGACTTGGCGAGCAGGAGTGTCCGGCAAGTACCGGTGCTGGGAAGCGGAGAAAAGGGGACTCCATCTGAAAAGATAGGTAACAAAAACAAAAAAATTTTAAATTAGAAATTGATTATATTTCCGTAGTTTGGAGGGGCTGGTCGGTGCTCGCGAACTTTATAAGTTTTCATTTTTTTGTTAAGTATCATAAACTGACTTGGCAGTTTTCGCTTAGGTTGTAGTAAGTTGAGTTTGTGACTTGGTTTTCCGACTAGATTGTAGTTTGATGAATTTGTCGAATAAATTCCTTTTTTTATTTGAAGTATATCGCGTTTGTGTTGCAAGGTTTCGTGATCTAACCTGTCTCCGACGAAAGATCACGTGGCGGCCAAAACCATTCTTTTTTCCAGGAACTCAGCCCGTCTCCAGAGCTAGCCAATATCTACCTTGGAGTAGATAACACTGTGTGTGATTTATACTCATTGACCAATTTAAACTGAAGCATGTCAAAAATCTTAGTCTGTCCTTATAAAAAATTATAGGGCCCTATTATGATTGTCGATTGCAATCGACTCTTCAATATATTTGAACTTAGAGCAGTGTTTTAGAAAAATCCGAAATTCAAATAATTTGTCATCAAGGTGCTGAAGATTACAACCCCTTACATAGCACTACCCAATAGAAAATACAATTCAGCAATAATATAGGAGACAGAACTAAAAGAGAAAAGAAAAAAAGAAAAAGCAATAATAATACTGAATAGTAGGAGTAGAAGAATAATAAATAAAAAATAAAGACTACAAACTAAAGTTACAAATAAATCCAAGAAAGAAATTCAGATAATGACACTTGCAGCATTCACAAATCCAATTGCAATTCTATGTTCTTGATTAGCCTGCAGAACACCCCGCCGGACCCCTGTTTGAATGCAGCTAGGAAGAGAATCCCACCTTCGGATGGCCTGAACAAAGAAAGAACGCCAAAGCGAGTTTTACATCTTGACATAAGGAGCCGAAGACCTCTGTTAGATCTCAAGAACCCTAACTTCTCGTATAGATAATCCGGGCTCCTAGCATGCATCAGTTTGTGAAGAAAAGCGCGCTCACGCCTTGCCAAATAAGTCCAATGGATGTACCAACAAACAAATTGACGTATGTGGAAATGTGACTTCCTCTGAATAGGTTGAAAATATACCTAATGACATCATTAAATGCTACCGTTATTTTCCTCGCACTTACAAAGTCCAACTTGGGAAAGATTAGGCTACCATACACAAAGTGAGGTAACACGACTGACTTAGCTAACCTCATTCGTAATGCAGCAGGTACACAAACCGAACTAATCCACAGCTGTCTTAAGCTACCATAGATCTTACCCAAGGTCGAACGAACATGATCGCAGCAACTAAAGTTGGAGTTCAGTTGAATACCCAAGTATCCAATTCTTTTTCATTTGGAATCAACAACAAAAGCCTTTTGGCATTTTTTTTAAATTTAGGTTTTATTGATGAGTCAATTCCAATCGACAGTCGATAATCACAATAGGGCCCCATAGTTAATTCTCAGTTCATTGGGGGCTTTCATTGCGCATATTTTTTCTGCATAGAATTCATTAAAGCAACTAAATCAAAACATGCGCTAATGGTAAGGAACGTCTTCTTAACCTTGAATTTCAGTGATTTACTTACTTAAATTCTATGCAAAAGCAAATATGCCCAATTGTTTCTCTACTTCGACGCAGTCTGTGCCCCCACTAATTGCGAATCTATATTATGAATTTAGTTGTAAATCCTTTCCAAGTACGATTATAACAATTCTGTTCTTGTGAATTCAAACGGAATGCATAATGCTGAGGCATAATCCAGACAAATCATTAACAGTGCACCTACAACGTACTGAAGATAAAAAATTTCATGTCAATACAAACTGCGCTTACTACTATACTGTTTGTACAAAAATGTAATTTTAAACAAATGACGAGGTATGAATTCCTACATAATTATGAAGATAATCAAACATCCACGATCCACAAATATAGATTGTTAAAAAGGCTAATAAAAATTGCATTTAGTAAAAAAAAAACCAGTTTTAAGAAAACATTTTATTTCCAAGGATCAATTAAGCGGAATTTGCATTCGGACCACGTCTGCGTCCATATCCTTGCACAAAGTTAACAAAGCGCCTGTTATATTGTATCCTTCTCTTGGCACGCCCGGTCTTCTTTTTCTTCTTTTCTTGTTTTTCAACTTTTGGAGTTTGTCCTTTTACTTTACCAGCACGGGCCAACGAACCGTGCACTTTACCACCAAGAAGTGGTACAGTGATATCAAGCTCAAATGAAGGAAGTGATTCTACGGGGACATCATTGGCGAAGATGATTCCACCACTGCTCAATATAATGTCGCTGCAATCCACTCCTTTGCGTTCAGAAATTTGAGACTGTAAAATAAAAACAATATCAGAATCAGAGATATGTATAAAAATGTTAAATAAACACTCCATGTTGAAGGGAAGATTTGCGAGGCCAAATATACGGCGAAAAAATAATCTGTTCATAGAGAATCATCTGCAGTTAGAGCCTAATTGAGGAAAAAAATCAGCCTGTTAAGTCCAGCGATTTTTTAGTGATTTTTCCGCTTAGGCGTGGTCTTTCTTTCACTTAATACGACATCACAATGACGATTGAGCAAAATTTTGGCAAAATACTACCAGAAATCTGACTACAAAATGTTACAAGTTATTTCAACAACTGCGATGAAAAACCACATCTCTGCTTGCAATGTTTTAATGAAGTAAAAATTAAGAAATGGTTGCATTTTATTATCGATTGTCTGTATATGATCGGATTTACTGTTAAATTCTGATGACAGTAGTTTTTTTATGTACATTATGTACGTTTAAGCCTCGAACAGATTACAAATACTGAGCAGAGCAGCCGAACAGCGAATTAAATAACCAAACACAAACGCTGTTCAGATTGCAGTGGCGCAGCGAAAGTTTTGATAAAACAACAATCTTAAATTTGGCTGAAATGTTCCCAATTCTTCCCTTTCTCAGTTGAAAAGAAATGACCGAGCTGGTCGGCTGCGCTGCTCGGAATCTGATTTCATTTTTGCAAACTATATATGTATTACTCCACATACCTCAATGATTTTATATTTTATGCGTTTTTCACATTTAATTGTCAACAAAGGAGACCGATGTCTGTGCGGATTGAGACGCATCGTCATCGTCATCACATTAAATTCCAAAATCTGGTGAAAGCGTCGGAAGACTCTACTGAAAACAAAATCGAAAATATTTACACTTGCGATTTTCATCCGATTTATCTTCCGTTTCGATCAAAATCATGAGACTAAGTGGACAATTGCCCAATCGTTCCAAGAACGACAACGCAAATGTGAAGTGTGTGGGCAAAATCCGTCGTCGGGTGTTTGTATTGAAGAATTTCTGGCTAATCTTAAAATTTTACCAGGATCGTCCAAGTCTGACACAAAAAACCGAAGTATGTTGGGGATTCGTGCATCATTCTTTTAGTTTTATCATTGGTTAGTACTAACAAAAAAAGCCGCATCAATCTTATTTATAGCATAAAACTTAGTTTGAGAAAAATTAAAATCCAGAGTAGTCGACATTTACACAGTTAATTTACGGTCAAATTTTCTCTGATTTGAGCTATCAAAACTTTACTGTGAGGACTATTCCCAACGTCTGAACAAAACGGCAGACAATAACAAAGAAATTTGTTGCTGTCTGGTTTGATGTAATGTGGTCGGATCTGTTCTGCTCTGGTTTGGAAAAATATAGCCGCTGCCGTAGTAAAATATGTTCATTTTTGTCAGCTCTAAGCAAAGGTCATTGGATTAAAGTTTCGAGCTGGATACTTATAAACTTGGGTAATTTACTTAGCCCACATTCAGGGAATTTTTCACTTCATCTCATTTACATGTGATTGCCGCCCTGTGAGTCTCTGCTTCAAGGTTTCGAGTTTAATTGGAATTATACCTCAGGTAAATAATAGTAACAATTGTAACAGTAACTAAGGATATGATGTCAAAAATGGCTACGCGGGTAAAGATTTACTTTCCCGAAATGTCAATTGCATTATGAAAAAGGCAAAATGCAAAACTGGCCACAGTAATTGAAAGCATCGCAAGATATTATTGAAATTTTTAAGGCAGAAAGACAAAAGGTTGTTATGATCCCGTGTCCAGAGCTACGAATTTAAAGTAGTCGTCTCAAAGTACATTCTTTAGGCCAGATAGCTTAAAGGTTGGATAATTTTTAAGTGAAAATATGACTCTTTTAAAGGAGACCAGCATTTTATTCTGATATGATTTGATTAACTGGTTGCAGAAGTTATATATGGGGGAGGATAACGATTGATTGACAGCAATAATTGCAATTCGTTAGTACTGACAAAGTGAAACATAAGAACACCAAGTACTCAACTTTATCTTTGGTAGATAATAGAGTGACTTGGAGTGCTATCAAGAGCTTTTACTTACGATATGTAAGAAAAATAATTTTCAAACCAAATGCAACTAAATGATAATAATAATTAATTGAATAAAAAGAGCGCCACTTTCAGGGTTAAATGTACATCTAAGCCAGCCCTATTAACATGAGATACGCTGTATCTCAGCAGAATACCTGTAAAACTTCTTTAACCAACACAGTCAAGACGCAACAGCATGTTCTAATACTAGAGCTACAAATCTGCCTTTAATCATACATTCACTGAAAAGCATTAAAGGGTTATTCCTAAAAACAGATCATACACTTTCCTCACTTCAATATTCAGGATTGCGAAGTTTAAAAGTTCTCTGGTCCACTTTATTAATCAGCACAACAAATGACCGTTTATGTACCTTCAAAGGCAAAACTTGTGCCCTTCAACAATCTTCCTCGATGCACATCACTTTAATATCGAACTCACCTTAATATTCTGAATAGTATCCTGTTTAGAGACCTCGAAGGTCTCAATATCCTCAAAACCACGCACGAATAGTTGCATTTTACTCCTGAAAATAAAAAGTGCTCATTAAAATCCACGTGTTGTCCACGACACAATCGAGTTATTTCACAATGGTTAAAACTACTTCTACTACTACTTCTACTTCCCTACTTATTACAAATTACAATATTTATCACTTGACAATATTTTGGAAAAACTGGAATACACAAATTTCAACAAATCATTGAAAACCCACCTGAATTTTACAAGAGACGTACGGAAAAGAAATATGGCTGACAGCGCCTACTTCACTGCAGATCTTTCGAGAATCATTCGATTTACAATGTAAACTTAGACCAACGTTGATACGGCGGTACAAAATCTGAATTTAACCATCTTTTACATTCAAATTTAAACGCTGTCAAAATTGCACGTGGAAATTTTAACATATTCATGAACACAAGGTATTTGTACCTTTCCTCTTCAGAAATACCTCACTTACGTATTCCCCTACACGTTTGTGTCCGTTCCTTAATTCTTATTTCCATGGTTAGTAGCCAGTTCACATATGACATGCGCATGGTATAGAGATAGCAAGTTATGGTATACCCAAGTACAAATTCCGCCATATTTAGCGGTTTGTATGCATTTTAAGGAATTTTTGCACGGTATACAGAATACAAGGTATCCTCGAGGAGAAAAATGACATTTTGCCGTGACGTCATCTCGGCAACATTGTGTGGGAATTTGAAGTAATTTACTAATTAAATAAATAGTTAAGCATTTATTTCTTTGCAATAATGTTCCGTTGCGCATACTCTAGAATATTTACTCATGACTAATGTTAAAGTTTTTCAGTAATATAACCAAAAATTCTTGGCGTAGTGATTCGTCACTTCGGCAAAAATGGCGGAAGTAGTGCTCGCGCCAAGCATATCTTGTATTTTCTATAGCGTGGAATTTTTGATAATACTTCTGAGAAATGATAAGATTAGTCATGCATGAAATATTCTAGAGCATTGCAAAGAAATAAATGAAAAATATGCTTAACTACTAATTTAATTCCCAAATTACTTAAAATTTCCATACAACTTTGGCGAGGTGGCGTTGTCGGTATATGTTATTTTTCTCTTTACGATACCTTGTTAACTGTATATCGTGTGGGAGATTTTGGAAAATATCAACTTCTGCGCGAAAGTGCGCTTGTCCCCGTTGTGAAATGTTGACGAGACGAACATTTGACAGCAACACTACGCGAAAAGTGCAACACTGGCGTTAGACTATATAAATAATACAGGAGAGACCACAACTTTCATATTCACCTAACGAATGACTCAAAAAGTTAGCCGCTTGCCTAACCCTTATTTGAGATTTCTTCAGGCAAAAATAAACTTATTTGACGTTTCTGAAACGCTCAAACACAGGTTTCAGAAAGCTTTACCTTACTTCAAATAATTCCTCAATGTTTGTTGCGTCCATCTCATATATCGTATCTCATATAAATCGCCCGAAATTAAATCGATTGGCATATTTTTCTCGCGGAATCTTATGAAACACTCACCCATTACAATGCAGGCCATCTTTCGGCAGCTAGCATTTTCTCGAATTAGTAGCGTACCCCATAGAAATGAGAAAGCGAAAAATATTTGTGGCTGCATTTCGGTTGATTTTCTTTAGGAAAGCGAATTTGTTTTCAGCAGCATCCTGGGCGTAATTTGTACCCATTGAAATGAAAGGAAAGGAAAGAGCAAAATCTCCAGCTTAAAAGTTACACCAATTTTACTTCGCGCTTAATGAGGAAATGTTAAAAAAAATCGATGGATTCATAAGATGTGTACGTGTCCTTTGTATTCACTATTAAAAATTTACAAACTGCATAAATAAATAAAACAAGTCTTTTTAGATCATAATCAATCGCTTTACAAATTTGTGGAGCTAAAATCTTCTAACCTGTGTCGAATTTGTTTTTACACATGAAAGTCTTGAAGGCGCCATATTTTATATCAGTGTTCGTAGTATACTCTCTATAGAGCTGACAATCTTAAAGTGAAATTGAAGAAATTTCTAAAAAAATATTGTAGTTTTCCTGGTTTTAGTTAAGTACAGTATTTCACACTTTGAGTCGGACAGCTGCGTTCTTTTGGCCAACGGAGTTATGAAAGCTCAAAACGGTTGGAATCCATTTTAGGTTCTTCTTCTGTTTATCTTTTTTAACAAACCCGAGAGAAATAAAGGCCGTTATTAATTTGAAATTTTTTCTGCCAACATTTGTGTTTGTTTTTTTACTATGATGCGCACAATCGACATTTAAATTCAAAAGCCTTCAATTAGCGCCATCTACATTCCCGTAGAAGACTTAAATAACATTTAAGTCACCTCGTAAAAGTTATTTTGTGTATATTTTAACTGCTATGATGTGCACAATCGACTTTTAAATACAAATAAGCGCCACCTATTTTCGCGTAGAAGAATTAAATAACCGAGTTAATTTAACCTAGACTTGAAATTAATCGAGTTAATTTAACCCAGTTAATGTATGACAACTCTGTACTCTGCTGCCAAAAGAACGCAGCTAAATGATTTAATTAAATATTTCTTAAAAGAGCTCAACCAGATTATGCACATTCACAGGTTACACAAACCTCAAAGAATTAATGAATGCTGGTATATGCATGACTGACGATCTAAGATTATACAAAATAGGGCCTAATGAGAAATGGAGTAATGTGTAAGGTAAAATTCTTCCCGAAACCTGTTTCAGAAACGTCAAATAAGGGTATTTTTGCCTGGAGAAATGCCAGATATGGGTTGGGCAAGCGGCTTACTTCTTGAATCATACGTACAATGTATATGAAAGTTGTGGCCTATCCTGTCTTCGTTATATAATTTAAGCTGATGATACAACAAACGTCAAATTTGCTTAAGTCGTTAAGTCACAGCCATAGAAACAAAGTGGATATATACTTTACAAGCCATGAATTTTGGGCCTACACCTCCTGCTCCTAGTAGTTGTGTGCGTTATTTTCTCTGGTTCACGGCTTGTAGAGTATATCCCGGAGGTTTTGAGTGGAGAGATAAATACAGGGTGCATACGGTATTTGAAGACAAATTGACATTAGAACGGATTTGTTCATATTTTTAGCAAAATTTATTATATTTCCATTAAATTTTTACATAATGTTAATTGACTATAAAATTACTCAATGAAACTCCCATTAGCGGCAATAACGGACTCAATCCGGGATCGGGAACGACTGCATACCCGAATCAAATGCCCTTTGTTCATGTTGTTCATTGTGGTTGTTACGGCATCCTTCAGCGATGAAATAGTAGCTGTGTTCTTTTGGGCAACAGAGTTATGAAAGCTAAAAAGAACGGTTGGAATCCATGGAGTATATGGATAATTCTTCTTCTTATCCTATCTATCTTATCCGTTATTAACTTGAAATTTATCTTAATGTCAGTTTTGCCCACATTAGCGCATATTTTAATTGCTATGATGAGCAAGATCAACTTTTCAACACAAAAACTTTCAATAAGCGCCATCTATTTCCCCGTAGAAGACTTAAATAATCCAGTAAGCTTTTTAACTCGGTTAAATAACCGAGTTAATTTAACACCGTTAATGTATGACAACTCTGTACTCTGCTGCCAAAAGAACGCAGCTAGTGTTATGGGAATGTTTATTGGTCTCTCTCTCGACTACGCCCTATACATAATAATCCAAGGGATTAAGGTCCGGGGAGCTAGGTGGCCAAAAGATTGGGGTGATGTGGTCATAGAAGTTATCGGCCATCCAATCTTGTGTCGTTATGGCTTTGTGCGAAGGAGCAGAGTCTTGCTGGCATACGTATGGTTTGTCCCCACGTACACTATCAATCCAGGGTTTGACAACTGTATCTAAAACCTCGATGTAGGCGGCAGCATTCACTCGAAGCCCCTGCTGAAAGAAATGGGGTGGCATAACATGCCCTTCGTTGCTGACAACACCTAAAACCATGACAGTTGCGGGAAACTTCGTGTGCATAACACGGGAAACCTCTGTAGGATCTGAACATAAGCACCTGTCATTTCTCCGATTGAATTTTTGGTCTTGGTCGAAAATTTTTTCGTCAGAAAAAAACCACAACATGTAAGGAACCTCAGGGTGCTTAAGTTTATTCAAGAGATGTTTTGCTCTGATAAGTCTCTGATCCTGAGTTTTGCCGACATAAACTGTCCTCTGCGCATAACGTAAGACTTATAGTGGAGGTCTTCGTGCACAACTCGGCGGATCAGGCCCTCAGAGACAT
>QYTT01090271.1:0-10664 GCA_006980735.1 Dasypogon diadema
TGCACAGAGAAGAATTTTTATTTATTTTATTTCGGAATTAAAACGCTGACATCCGACACTGAACACCAAATAATAGTGAAAAGGTATCCCGGCCAGTTTTGGTGAAGGGATTTCCGTGGGCTATTGTTTGGTCCCTTGTGTTGCGTTGGGGAAGTTGGTGTCGGGTTTTTTTTTGTTTCCTAATTTCTTTTTAAGTAAATTTAATTAAGTTTAAGGTTTTCAATAAGTGCGTTTTAAGTGAAAGAACTGAATAAAGAAAGAAGTTATAGTCAAACCAAGAGATATATTTAATTCCGGCAATTCTTGAGTACGTGCATGAGTAATCTTGAAGTTTGCGGAAAGTTTGTGAATAAGTCCTGTGAAGGGTGCAGGACATTAGCAACTTTCCGAGTCGGAGATTACGCACAAGAACAAAGGAAAAAGTAAAACGAATCAGCTCAGCCCAGGTCGGTGAAGCTTGCCCTAAAATTTTCTTTACTTAAATTAGGCTTAAGGGTGTTTTAACACTTAAGAAAAAGAAGAAATTGTCTCGTAAAGAGGGCTGTTAGACCCCCATCTCGGAATTTCCTAGGAAGTAAAACGTAGTTATAGAGCTTATTCGCGGCCTTGGGGCGTAAAAACAACAGAACAGGACAACTCTGAAGATTTCAACTTCGCTAGTCTCTATCTGGCTGTTATTTTCCGAAACCTTATAGCTTCTGTGTTTTAAACAAGTCTAGTTTTATTAGTAGAAATGACTGCAGTTTATAGATTTCCGGACTGTGGGAATCGTGGAGTTCAATCACGAGAAAGTACTTTAAAATGTTGTAGTCGTGGAACAACAGATAAGTGTCGTGAAATCAAGTTAATTATCTCTTTTACCTGCTTTTAATGATCATGGTGGTCTCTTAGAAGGAATTTGTAATGAAGGCATTGTTAGTGTTTTAGCTCTACTGCTGATCCCATTCACAATCCAAAAGAACTTTTCACGGTTAAGTGATGAATAATTCGAGTAGCTTTGATCTCGGGAAATCGCAAACAGAAAAAAACTTACAGATAAAACGAAACAAATAGTTTCCCCTTTTTTCTCTTTCTTTGATTTTTTTTCTTTCCTGGGTTTTTTTGTTCCTTTTTTGTTGTTTTCCTTGTTTTTTTCTTCTCTTCTCTTTTCTTTCCCCTCCTCCTCCTTAATTCTCCCTCCGGCACGATTTTTTTTTGTATAATGGGCACTCGGAGACGGCGGCGGTTTATTTTAACTCAACTCACATCCCCGCAAGCTAGCCGTGAAGCGTGCCGGCCACCACTAGCCCCTCGGGCATCGCAGGAGCGTCCTGTCCTGAAAACTCCGGGAGCGAGCTTTTGGGAAGACTCCGTCCTGGATACTCGCCTCTCATTAGGGCGAGGTCTATGGCGAGGCTTCCTGAGGGTAAGAGTTCCTCCTAGCTTTTATCAGCATCTCATCAAGGCTGAGTGACAAGTCAGGAGGAATACTCTCGTGCCTCCTGAGAGATCTCCCGGCTGGTTAAGTCTAGAGCATGAGGCCCGCTGGAGACTCTGCGTTGGCCTGCACGGCCAGCCCAGACATCGCTGGGAACTCTGCAACGAAGGAAAAGGCAGTTTTGAAAAGAATTAATGCTGCACTGGGCAGTTCCTTGTTAGGAAATTCTTTATCACCGTCGAGTGGACGGTTACAAGATATGATTTTGTACTGTATTTGTTATTAAATATACATTAGTTCCCTCAATAATTCTGTGTATATCTCTCCGTCTGCGATTTTTCTGTGTATATCTCTCCGTCTGCGGTTTTTCTTCGCTTTTAGTTTAGACAACAAAAAGGAGCAATTTTATTGTGGCATTGTAAATATATTCCACGTTACGCTCAAATAGTACATTTTCCAACCAAACCAGAAAAGTCTCCACACAATAGCAGTATTTTATACACGAATAAAGTTCTTCTTGCTTTAAAATCCCAAAACGACATATTTTGAGCGCTTCTTTATTGAAAAATGCAATATTTATATATTTATAAGGACTTAATGATTTTTATTCCCAAATTTATATAAACGACTCGCGCTTATTTGAAACCATATCACTCTTCTATTAATTTTGCTTTCCGCCGCCACTGTTCTTTTGATATTTTTTTAAAACAGAAAGAGAAGGAGAGATGGAAGGAGGAAGCCGGCGAGGAGGCCATCTTGAGTTTTTTTGGAGTCTTTCTGGTGTATAGCGCGGATGTAAGAGTCTGGCAAGTGATAGTAGGCTATAAAGAAAAAACAAAAAAACAAAAAGGACGTGCAGTGCCTGGAAAACAAGAAAAACAGGTCGGGAGTCACTAAGAAGCAAAAATTCGATTGGACGAAAGCAGCTACAAAAGAACGATAAGTATATTATTAAAATTTTTGTCATAGCAAAGTAGGTGGTGCTGGAAATCCTGTTGCCGCGTGGAGGAGGCCGAGCCGATAGAGTGGATTCTTCGATTGCTCTTGGCGAGCCACATCCAAGTAATATAAATCACTATTAAATGCGCAGCAAGTTTTTTTAGCTGTAAAAGGTTGTGCAATGATTCGTTTTCCAGTTTCTGTGGGTGCACAGGTTAAAGTCTTCGACAGTAACGGATTTTGTTATATGAAAATATAGGAAAATTAGCCCAAAAGGGGCAAAGCCTCGTTCCTACGACCTATTCCTGAAAGGTGATTTTTGCAGCGTGTACGACAATTTGTCTTGGTGATTAAATTTCATTTAATATAAATTAGATATAGAGAGTTCAAATCCAAAAGGAACTATTAAGTAAATAGAAGGGAAATGAGGCCCATTTCAGCCTATACACCTTTACTACCGTACTTAAGTTTTAATCGTATTCTTACTCAAATATGTAGGTTCAATCTATGCATGCGCCGAACTAATTTCGGGAGAACTCGTTCTGGGTAGCATCACTGAACAAGCATCACAAGAAAATTACTGCCTAAAGGTTCCGAAATTTAGGAAGCTCAGATTTCCTTTTGTGTCATAATAAGAAGTAATCCAAAAATTGTATGGAGGTGAGGGCTCCCGACGAATTTCCGTAAAATTATTGAGTTGCTTTAACTAAAAGGGTGAGAAAACTCCTGTCGAGTATAAAAACAGCTATTGCAAGGTCTAAATAACCATCACGGAAAGGCGAGGAACCAACAGATGATAGATTTGAAGGATCTGTATCCCTCGTGCAAAGCAATACACAAAACTCTGAGGCTTAAATATACGTACGCAGTTTATTGAAATACTTAGGAGTACCTTATTTAAACAAATTGTCACCAAATTTAGGTTTACGCATAATTAGGAATTAAAAATATAAGAATAGAATAACATAATCAGTGTTTCTGAAGGAACGTAAAAAAAGTTTGTAAACTTTTGTCGAATGTTTTTTTCTTTTTATATTTGAATTCATTGTGGCGGTAAATCGAATTCATCTGGGATAGAATACGCCGCATGTTTTTTTTTTTAAATATGATCCATGCTCCTGTAAATGAAGTACACACAATTATTTAGTCTTTCCTTTGGTGAATATTTAAGGAATAATTGTATGGCTTTCATAGTTGAAAGTGAGCTTCAATTGTGATTTTTTTTGTGAATAGTCGATACTTCTTGAATTGTGGTAAATGCTCTTAAGGTGCTTTGCACGAGCAGACAGAATAGTTAATAGCTATATTAGGATTTGTTAGGTCATATAAAGATAGTTTGGTGTTATCTTAAGTATATTCCGTCGGGAAAGGGGTAAGTTAAGAGTCCATGTAACTAAGCTTTGGATTTTCTTTTTTGCGGAATTAAGAACCCAAATTCCCAGTCCAGGGACATGACGAATTTTGGAAGTTTCGAATTTTCTTTTTCGGTCAATAAGTAAACCACAGATTGATTTTTTTTTGTTTTCTTTTTTTTGCTGCCAAGCCCGAACGTTCTGCTTGGAGTTTATAATGAATTTGTTCTTTTATAGGTGCTAGAGTGACGCGAAAAGTGCATCTGGTTGTATGAATTATAGGGGGATATATAATCACGCATGTTTTTTCCTTTCCCTCGCACAATTGGTATAGGATCTTAAATGCGAAAATCTATTTCTTGTAGGGATTAGTTGGGTATGTAACAGTTTCGCTACGTATTCAATTTGATTTATTATTAATAAGTTTTCTAAATATGACATCTTACTTTTGACCAAATAATTTTACCAGGCAGTGTAATCTGCTGTGTCTAAATTTATTTGTCTGAAATGTATTTATTCAGGACACAGGAAAAATTCATCACATTAGTTTTTAGACACAGACACTTTGAAAAACTTTACATTTAACTCTTATAGACACCTGAAATTTATGAAAATATTAATGTCAATCCAAACACATTCCGTTAGAGGTGTTATAAATTATTAGTGCTACCAGATAATAAAATTTGTACCGGAAATAAATAATTATAATTAAAAGTGTAAATAATCATAAAACGTATCCTCCCCTGTACACTGTCTTTTTTCTCTTTTATTTGCATGATCTCGTGTTTATATATGGACAGAGGGTGACGGACTGTTTTTGTTCTTTTGAACCCACGCCATTGCCCCGAACCGCAGTGCTAGCCGCACAAGCATGCCGCTGTCCCTCTCTTCTGGTAAGCAGAGTTAAATAGCAAATTAATTAGTTGAATTCCCTAAAGAATTTCCTAACTACACACAAGTTTTTAACTCGAAATAATAATTTAATTGGAAAAATTTTCAAATGAAATTCTAAGATCTATCCTGTGAGATTTGCTGAAATATCTAATTTACCCAATTGATTGATTCAACAGATAAATTAGTTAAATGTACTTGTTTGTTTCATTTATGGTATTAAATGTATTAACGATTTTTTTAATTATATTTGCAAATTTTCTAGACACAATTTAAAGTTAAAGTTAATCGGTTAAAAAGTTTAATTTTTGAAATGAATCTGAACAATTCTATAATGCGAAAAAACAAAATCGGCTAAAAGATTCATTGATAATTTAAATATCTTTCTACAACTGTAGTAGAAAGGGTAAGTATCAATATTAGAATGAAATTTATATAGGAAAACAAAGCCCTCAAGAGTGATATTAAAAGTTTCAATCTGAGTTGTATTAATACCCACAGAACAATTGATAAAGAACATCATCTGATTCGTATATTTTACCAATGTTAACATTTAAAATTATTTGAAATTAAAATACTTCTTTCAAAAGCATGAACAGCTCATAAATATATTTCATCTGACAACGCTACAAAAATCGTGATACCAAAAATTAACATTACCAATGAATTCGTGTAAAATTTGAAGAATCAGAGAACGTATTCTCTGGAAGAACTAATTTCTTACAGCCATGCGCATTTCTGAAAACAAACCCAATAGTGATTTTTTATTAAATTGTCTGGCATTGTGATAAGTTATAACGGCAGTTTTGTCCCTTCGTTGGATATTTTAATACCACTGTATTGTATGTGGGGGTGAGATAGTTTTGTCAAAACCTTCGAAGCTACAAGCCATGAACTGACCTTGAGCACTAACATATGAACTGTTTTTTATGAACGCTTCAAGATAGCAGGGCTGGCGAAGTATATAAGCCCAATTTCGCCTAAGCATTCATAGAAAAGAGTTCAATGTTCTCGCTCTTCTTCTGGTGATTGGCTTGTAGTTTCGAAGGTTTTGGTTTTGTTCATGGCTCGGTCAAGATCTACTGTCTGTGCAGTCTGCGTGGTACGTTCTGATTTTTAGGATGGAATATGAAAAGATATTATTTTAGAGTGTTATTGCGAAGTGATGTAGTGAATTAAAGTGCTTTGCTTATCCATTTCTTTTGTGCTGAGTAGGTCTTTAATGTAATTTGTCTGTATAATAGCCAGAATGTGTGAAATCTGAAATTTTCATTAAAAATAACGGCAAATTTATAGTAAGTTTTTGAAAGTTTAACTGTTTCCTAGTTCACATTAGTGACTTTTACTAATGTCTCCATTGATGGTGCTAAACATTATTTGTGATATTAGCTAATTTTATTTGTTGGTTTAACGAATCCGAGGGCGAATATTTATCTTAGTAAAAACTCAGGATAAGGAAAAAATCGCCTAATAAACAAAGTGTGTTATGATCGCCGCCCGTGTTCTCTTCTCGCTAGTAAGAGCAGGCCAACGAGTAAGAATCATCAGGAATGGGCACAACTGGAACACGATATGGAGAATACAAGTTATGCTCTTTCCGAGTGCCACTTCAGCCATTTTGCCGAAGTTACGTCACTGCGCCAAGAATTTTGGTTAGATGGCTGAAAATTTTTAAAATTAGTAATGAGTAAATATGCGGGAGTATGCGCAACGGACTAGGAATTGAATGGAAACTATTATTAGCTACTTATTTAATCAGAAATTACTTCAATTTCCACAATTTTGCCAAGCTGACGTCACTGCAAAATACCATTTCCCCTCAAGCATATCTGTGTTCTGTATGCCGTGGTTCGAAGTTTCTGTCCCGGGATTTCGTGTTCTCCCTTCCCTACGAACTCCCCACAATATGGCAATCGGGAAGCGAAATTACCAAGCCACCACTACATCAGGAAGTCGTCGCTACTCGCACCAAGAGAAGCCTATTTGGATAATCGCAGGCGATGACGTGATCCACTGAATATAAAAGGAAGGATCTAAACGCCCACTACCACCAGGACGGAGATTTAAAGCGTGTGATGACAGAAGAGAGGGAAGATAACACGGACAGCAAAAACTTATTTTTCGTATTGCTGTGTGTGTTCATGGCGAAGAGGACAGGTCGCAAACGTGCCATTTCTCGGGCGCAGAAGACGACATTTTGGCGATGAAAGTGAAATTAGGTAGACGCAGTGATCCGATTAGAGTCTCGTTGAATAGCAGTTAAGCCCCACGCGGCAACTTTTGTGACCAGTGCACAGTGCAGTGACTAAAACCCAGGAAGCAGCCGGTCGAATCTGGATTCTTGAGGGCCGGTGCTGAAGCTGGAAAAAGGAGGACACTTTCAAGTCCTAACCTCGCTCCTAAGAGGAGCGCACGGACATGCGGCTCAAAGTGCTATCGTCGCGAAAATCTGTTGGATTCCGGGTTTCGCTGCACTACAGGGACGAATGCATTCCCCAACGTATCAATTGAAGTAGGTCTTCTTCAGGACATCGACGAAATCATCCTCCGGAACCACTCCATAGCAGCAGCATTCACAGCAAACGACAACCGACAGAACACCAGGCAAGAAACGAAAAACGAGATCGAAGTGAAGAAAGATACGCGCAGTAAGTAAATTTGTGCAGACAATTTATTTCTTTCACGGAAGATCGGGGACAACCTGACAGGGGAGGTCGAACGACGCGAAAGAATTATTAAACCCAGTAGTGACAAAACCCGATAACCTGAACGGGTATAAAATTTAAGTTTTGATTAGTTTAAAAATAATCGCATAAAAGAAAAAAAATCATATTGCCTCACAACAGGGGAATGAAACCATAAAGTGAGAAGGGTAAATACCTATTTCGTTGTGTATACATTTCACTTATAAAAGTAGCTAAGAGAAAGTTACGCATCATTGTATGTCAAAAGATATAAGACGAACTACTGAATTTACATGTCAAAGACATAAGTAAATGTATTTGAGGAGGTTATTTTATACAAAGAAGAAAAAGAAAAATTCTCGTTATTTTCAAGTTTAATTCCAAATCGTGAATTACTAGTTAAAGAAATCTTAGGAAGTATCACAAACGGTCGAGTTAATATTTTATGACTATAGAAATAGGAATTTCAGGAAGCTAAACATTTTGAAAATCTTTTAAGTACTCTAAATTGCATTTTTTTGTCGTCTTATTTAAACTCCAGTGCAGTTTTAATGTTTTCATTCGGACTGAATTTGGTGGTATTGTTTGATATATAAAGAATAGAATTCGTTACCTAATAGCGATTGCAAATAGTCGAATACTAATGGGGCAAATGAACAAGAAGTACCAACCGTGAATGCTAATTAATATAGACATACCAAGCCTTTAATTTCTTTTAATTTTGCTAAGTCATAGAATTGCCACGTAGGTTATAAATTCCAACGTCGTGTAAAGGAATGCAAATATGAGATGACGATAAGAGGGGGGAAACAAAACAATGGTTTTCTTTTTATCCCGTTGCGCGAGATTTGTTAGAAGGTAAAACTGGGCACCATTGCCAACAATAGAATCACGGCCGAAACTAATTTTTTGTATGTAAACACAATGCGTTGGCCTTTTTGGATTTCCTTTTTGTTTCTGAGTAAGAGTAAACCTGCAGAATAGATAATTTTCTCAGGACTTTATATTAATATAATAAAATCGTTAACCTAAATTGTAACCGTAAATATAATTGACCACTTAAATAATTTTCAGACTTGTTTTATGTCAAATATTGAGTATCATTCGCGAAGCGAAAAATGCGCGGTGGAAATCGTACAATTGGCTGTGGGGCGTGCGGTCGGCTAAGTGTTAAGAGAACGTAAATGATGTGCACTCCTCAATTCTGAAGCTTTTGTGTTAAGAAAAAAAAGAAAAAAAAGTGTTAAAGAAGACAGTCATGCGGATGTAAAGATTGTTTGTGCTCACTGGCTCACCCCTTGCGCTTCTCTGTATATTACCTTTTTTTTGATTTAGCAGTTCAGTAGGTTGCGGCGAGGGACCAAAAAGGGATGTCCCCAAACAACGGGCCACCGGGACATCACAGGGTGGTTGGGGCTCGGCCACGGGGGAGTCATCCCACCGCATAAGCAGGTAGGAGAGCGAGGCCTCCGCATCTGGGCTTCCTTTTCCCCTCATTTTTTCTGTTGTTTGAATTTCTTTTTATATTTCTTTCCTTTTCCTCCCTTTCTCCTCCTTGTCCTTTTATCTAGATTTTCTTTCTCCTTTTTTTTTAATTTTTTTTTCGTTCTTTTAGGTCTCCTTTTCCTTTTTCTTTTAAGTTCATTTTCCTCCTTCCTTCTTTGCCCTCTTTTATCCTTCCTTTTCCCTCTCCCTTATCCCCTTCGGCACGATTTTTTTTTTGTTAATGGGCACTCGGAGAGGCGGCGGTTCCATCGTGAACCCACCCCACATCCCCGCAAAGCTATCCGTCAAGCGTGCCGGCCGCCATTAGCCCTTCCGAGGCATCTGGGCTCAGGCATCCAGGGAGGACTGGACCAGGCCTGGAGACTCCAGGAGCGAGCCCTCGAGGAAGACTTCTCCATGGACACTTGACTCTCATTAGGAGGAGGTCCATGGCGGGGCTTTCTGAGGGTGAGAGCCTTCCTGACTTTCACCAGCCTCTCATCAGGGCTGAGTGCAAGGCCAGGCAGGATACTCTCGTGCCTCCTGTGAGATCTCCCTGCTGGCTCAGTCTAAAGCATGAGACTCACTTGAGTCTCAGCTCTGGCCTACACGGCTAGCTCCCTGACGCCCAGATGCCACCATTCCCAAGGCCTTAGTCCCATTACAAGTGTTATATTAGATTTTATATAAATGCGGTCATTTGAAAACTTCTAAAGTTGTAGTGCTTCAGGATTTTCTTCTTATTTTATATTTAACTTAATAATTGAAATGAAATGAATATGGACCTAAAAAGTATATGCAAAAGTTTGAATTTTTATTAACAATTTGACTTCCCAAATCAGTATCGTTAAACATAAATTACTCGCATATAATTAGCAATATATTTCGAACTTAGAAAGTGATTCGTTGCAGTTGTGTGAAGTTACCTAAAAAAATGATTTCTGAGTCCATATGCAAGAATTGTGAAAATGGAGAATTTTGAATCGGAAGATTTAACAATTGTGACTGAGGCAGAAGTAATTAATGGTCTTCTGAGGGAATGGGGTCTAGAGGATCTAAGTGATAATTTTAAAATTGTATACCGTCTCCAGATCGTATATATATTACCGTATTTGCTTTTGCATAATTTACGTTCTTTTTTCAGAGGTAGTTGCCCAAGAGTTCGCTTTTATATATATTATATATAGACTATTTATTTTATATATAGTAACTAATTAAAGATTTATAATAATATAAACTTATTTTGTCCACATTTTTTACAAGTAAAGTCTTGTCCCTGCATTGCTCAAAATAAAGTTATTTTCACCATTATTCTTCACCACCGGAAATAAGTGCAATTATTCAGATAATAATTAATCAACAACTTTGTTCTGCAGTTTGTTATTTCGACAATTCATTGTAAAATATTCATTATCAAAAAAATTTACTTAGGGCTTTGTGACATAAGGCACATGCATAAAAACTGCAAGTGACCTTACTCAATAGAAGAAATGTAAACAACGTGCTCGAGTTCTTCACAGAACAAGAAACGTTGAAATCCACTTGTGTGACTCATGATTGCAATGAATGAAACAAAGTAACTTGACACCGCAAATGTAATCACGGTGCAATGATCAAAATAAATGTCATGCTAAAATTAGGGTGAGAAGAAAGTTGTCATAATGTTATTGGAACTTTGATTCATGATTCACTTTCTTTTGTTTTGAAGTAGAAAAATTTGATTAGGTATTGAGAAAGAGTTATTAACCCCACCATTTAGCTTACTTAGTACAATAAGAATTAATGGGACGAAATTTGTATAAATAGCGAATGAATTTCAATAAAGTCAAGGATTAATCCTCCATTTGTGGTTTTGGATAGACTGCCTTGTTGCATTTCCCTTTCCACAATAGTTCA
>QYTT01090272.1:0-11231 GCA_006980735.1 Dasypogon diadema
CTCTTGGCTTATGTTGTTTCACCATTCAACATTTAACGACATAACGTCCGAATTATTTCGGAATCCACGACACATATAAACAAAGGCAAGTAGGTCCTTGAATGCGCAGATAGCATGGAGCTAATGAGCAAAAGTTGAACTGATATTGTAAATATAAAATTGGATGATTCTGTTCGCAAGAAGAAGCTCCAAGTCAATGATTGAAAGACGAGATATGTAATGCGGATCGACGCAAAATTACTCCGTCCATGAGTGGAACTTTGGATATGTGAAGTCCTGGAGCACATGTTAACTCCATCAAAGACGTGCTGACCCACATAATACAAGCACCAATCGACAGCACCTATGGAAACACATATTCGTAGAGGCGTAGATCCTGCGAAGGTCATCAGAACCGTTGATAAAGATGACTCACTGAAAGGCTGAAAGCTTGATGACAATTCTTGTATAACATCCCCGACATAAGTGTTCACTTAATTTTTCGAGTAACTTATGATGTTTCCTTCGCAAAATTTAATTTGTTCCTTAAGCAAACAATTTGTCCCTTGTTCCGAACAATCACTTCAAGAAGTCTTAAAAATCCATTCCATTACAACACCGTTGGGAGCAATTTATGGCTGCTTTTGCCGAAATTGTCAATAAGCGCGGCGTTACTGCATAAGTCCCCCTTAATCTCCAATAAAGTTGAATCTTAAATTGTTTAAGCGTGAATTAACTGGCAAACTAAAAGGCAACTCCCAAGCAATTATTAAGGACAAACATAATTAGAGCAGTACTCCTCGGAGGAGTGGGCTTTCTGCTGAGATGGTGCACCCATCTCACACCTAGCAAACGGCCATTCTGTTATCGGCAATTCGAAAATCCTGATAAAATATTCATCGCATTACCATCAAATAATTGGGAGTAAAGTAAGCGTTTCAGCAATTAACACTCATAATATCCCCGCAGGCTCGGTGACTCGGAATATTTTACTGTCCATTAGTTACTGACACACCGTATTTTAAATTTTAATCACAATTCCTGCGAGGGGATTCCTTGAACCCAATCAAAATGTAAAGGAGCGACAGGATGGAGGTCCCTTTAATTTGGACGGAAATCGACTTGATGAGTTGACTAGTGGAATTCTGTTGAATTTTGTTATCAGTAGGGACCGGCTGCTTTCTTTAATTGTAATTAACATATTAAACAACAGAGAATCGTAATCCCAGCAATGAATGACATTTTTCCCTGAATATCAGAGTGAAAATTTACAATTTCCACGGGAGAAATTTATCTTCAGTTTTACCTTTCTTTGGAAACTTTTTAACGAGACTTAAATTGGCGTCTACAATTTTGGTCATCACAAAAGTTTACTGCTCTAATTTATGTAGGTAAACTGAATAATTCTGTTTTAATGTAGGACGAGATAGAGTTATTTTGTAAACCCAATTACGTCACGAAATTAGTGAATGCTTTCGAAGAGAAATTCCGCGTTTATTTGTTGCAAAATGTTGGACTAAATTGAAAAACCATGACTTCATTTCGATGGCTATTTGCCAAGGGAGTCCTTTTCGTGAAATACCTGAAACGACTAAAAATAACTAAAGAAGTTTACATAAACACATATGCTAAAATAATTCGTTAATGAGTTGAGGACTCATTACGCTGTACTGCAAATAGATTGCGCTCATTCGATTCAAAGGGGTAACCATAAAAAAGTAGAAGGATAAAGTTATAAAAGTCCGTGAAAACACAATAATTGTCCGAAATGATTTTCTCTAGTGGTACATAGCTGTGATCGTCCACGTTGTAGATATTGTGCAGCCAACCCATCTTCCACGACATGCAGTGTTTAAAAATTAAATTTTTTTCCTTCTATTGGACTAAAATGACCCAGACGGATCCCTCCCTAAAAAATAGATCCATAATTGGGAAACCCTTGGGCGCTAAGTTCCGTTGGACAGTTGGGCCTAGGTTATAATAAAATTTGGACAGTACAACACAAACACATACAGATCATAGCAGGAGATCAAATTAGGGCGACAGGACACTTTGGTCCGTGAATGCACCTCGGTGTCCCATAAGATCATGTTGCTCCCAATTCCTATGTTCCGCAATTTCGCCCAGGATAGAGGTGTCAGCTGGGACCAAGAAGTTTCCGGAGATGTCAATGATATCGCCGAGAACGGTCAGTCTACTTATCTTATACACGTTAAGTCGCCGTGAGATTAACAATAATGAGAGGGCAGATGTACTGCTACACAAAAGGGCAGGCTTTGGATATCTATTTGTGTGTATCTTGGATGGTTAACCAGCACATGAAAACCACTAAAGAGTTGTGGCGATCGCCGAATACTACTATCTTATTATTGAAATTCCTCCGGCTAAACAATGCTGGTTTCTGTACAGACGGGGTAGTTCTGGCCTTACAAATGGCTCTGACCTTAGGGGATGCAGGAAAGAGACCGAACCGAGATGCATTCTCTGATAAAAGACATCATTAGTTGGGATATCAGATTTTTAATTAACTACACAAAACAATTAAAAGATTGTAGGAGTGTGTCCTAGACTACAACAGGTCGACGGCGTGGCTGCCAGCGGTCCGATAGCATCGGTTTCTGTTTCTAATTTGTCTCGGGCGAGTGAACAATGATATTAGTAACAGTCCAGGTGTGAGGAAATGTTGTGTTCCTGGCCCTTTATATGGAAATTGATGTAGGAATTACTTTGGTGAAGGTCGATTATGTTACGGATCACTCTTCAAGATGAGCAGAGCATAGAAGTATCGAGGTGAAGGCAACCTTCGAAAACCTTTATCACTTTGAGTAAGCTCAACAATTTGAAAAGTGCACATGAAAGCCTCCGAGCACCTCAACCATTCAATTTCAAATTAACCTTTTCCTTTATTTAACTTGTTCAAGTACAGAAAAAAGGAGGGCATGACTTGAAAATGTTTTTGGTTTAGAAAAGGACCTCTTTGAAACAAATTCTGTGTCACGCAAAGTACAAATTTTCACTGTTAGGGCTTAATTTGAAATTCGCGGTTCCACCTAGGCGTGCGAATTTAATTGGTTTCATGTCATTGCAAAGTTTGTTGGTTATGAAAGAGGTTTCAATCAGTAAAACGAAATAATGTCATATTTCACCTTGTTTCGCTGGAAAAAAGGGTTCAATTAAGTAGACCTATTGATTGACACTTCACTGGATGAACCTGCATACGAAAAGTTTCCCATTGAGGTACTTTTTCTGGCCCTTAATTGCACCTTCCTGAACTTTCCCAGTATTTTAAGGGTTGAAAAATATCTTTCTATTTGTGTTCTCTAGCGTGAATTTGTTTTTAATCAGTTGGTATGAAAAGTGTCACGACATGGTAAAAGGGTCCAACTAAAACAAAAGGAGCCAACCTAACAATGACGTCAAGTGCAAACAATGCAACAATTAAAAGAAAAGAGAAATCGGAAGAGCCCTGCAGCGGAAGTTCTTACTCAAGTCGTTCTTGCGAATAAACCACTACCCACCCACGCCGGCATTTCCAGCTTTTTATTATATTAATGTTCAAGTCATGTTCTGGTCGATTGTGCCATGTGAAAATGTGGGCGTTAGAGCAGTACAATAGTCGTGGGATAATTGTTATTGTTGTTGGTGTACAAATTCATCTATCTGTAATAATTGTTTCGCAGGAGTTGTGATGTTCCAGAGCCTTTGAATGCAGGACATGACTAAATCTATTGTTTCTAGTCTAGTCATGGTGGCTGACTAGAATGAGCGTTGAATGGGCTGCCTATCCACCTAACTTCTCCACTGTTTGTAGGTATATGCTCAGTCCTGGCTGGAATCATGCTTATATAGCGAAGTGATTTCATTGTGCAAACTTCACTTTTACTCTGAGGAATTCATTTAATAGTGTTATGAGCAGTCGACATACGTCAGGAGTCGTATTTTCAATTGTTGGCTGCATTTGAAATGAGTTTTAATCTTATTGTTGGGAGAGCTACAGCTGTACAATTAAAAGATGAATGATTACCGCTGAGTGACTGTTACACTGCTGTCGGTTATTGTACTGATAAATGAAATCTGGGAAGTTGTTATCCCTCCCTTTGCTTCACTATTTTTCTCACATCTTTTTCGAAATAACGAACGACATAAGATGAGTGTTTTAAACACAATTTTGTACTCTGTTCTAGACTCTAGAAGGTAGAAATGTTGTGATATTTATTTTCATTCTATTTATTTCATATTTTTACAAGGACGAATCAGTAATGAGGTTCAGCCATAACATAAAGCCCTTATTCCTTAAATATCCCGTCTCTAGATTCTGGAGGAGCTTCGAATACAGATGGCAAACAAAGTTCAGAGGGTACTTAGATGTTTCTGAACGTGCAAAGCGGATATACCATGAAATAAGTCTACCGCAAATACGGCTGTAGTAGAAGGTTTACAGAGACGCAGGGTATTTAGTGGTGGGAACTCATTCGAAAATATAATTGGAAAGTGTGGACGAAAAGTGCTATGAATTTCAGGGACTGAAAAAGCTGTAATTCCCTATGAGATTCAAAAAAAACTCCATACTTTTTGTATTAGAAAAGGACAAAATGAGGGTTATTTTTGTATGCCTCATTGGACCCTGTGAGTTAGAGTAGAATTTAAGCTTCTTTTATTTAAGGTCGTCCGACCCGTATGTATGCCCTTGTGCCAGTTCAACCTTCAACCTTTTCTAACCGACAGTAACTATTGAATTTGAATCCATTGGAGATTGATCCCGTTAATATAGCTAAAGATCCTTTTCCGTGACAGCTGCATATCCTTCGTAGGTGTTGTAAATGCCATGTCTAATCTTAATTTATATAATCCTTCGCACTCACAGAGCACTACTGCACCCTTTCAACCTCTTCTATGCACAATCGGTATTGATCGCCAATGATGGTCTTCAGCTCACTTTTGTTAAGTGAGAGTAACGAATTCATGGATGATTACTCCAGTATTCTTCTTTGACATTGTTTAACAGGCTCTCTGAATAGCTGCAGAAAGGTTGAACTGGGCTGACGGGTGAACCTGCACCGTCCTTTGGAAACTGGTCTGCAGTTTCATTTCCCTCAAAACCTTCATGCCATGAAATTCATATCAAGTATTTGTGTCAGTTGTTGAGGGTATTCAGGCAGCCCCACACAGACAGAATCAAGAGATTTCGGGGTACCTATAATTTGAACATCATTGGCATACCATCCAAATTCAAATTCTTTAAAAATTATTGAATGTCCATGTGGACAGTTAGGGGCTCCATCCTTTGTACTTTTATGGAAATTAGTGAAGAGGATGTATAATGGCAGCAGAACTATTAGTGCTGTTTACATGTCCATAAGGTTATTGTAGCTTCATGTGCGAGGGTTCCTGATAAGTCTTCGATCAAGCGTAAGGCCAAGATATTTTACTTCTTCTGAGAATCCTATAGTTGTTCCCCCTAAAGTAGGAGTCCTCAAGTTGAGTTTCCTACTTTTTGTAAAGGGAGCTATTATTGTCATTTACGAGTGGACTCATATTCCTCCTCCTACGTACAATTGTAGTGCAGTATTTCGGACGTTTTGTATGTGATCCTAATCATTCTTTCCTTTATCAAGAATAACCAGGTTATCTGCACGATCAAATCTATCTTCGGACATAATTTTGCATAATAGATGCACCTGACGCAGTCTTCATTTGCTAACTGTGACCCCCTCAAGCTCAAGGCCAAGCTTAGGCAGCTGTTCTTGTCTGATGGTCTGTTCTTCCAACTTTTTTCTTGCCTCTCTTTTGAGGTATGCTTCTTTCACTGCAAGATGGTTCAGCAGCAACCGCCCAGACTCTGCCCACTGTTCCGGTTTGGTTTTAGTTGCGAGCGTCTCTAGGCCATAGCTTTCGCACTCATTGTAGAACTCTACTGCAGCCCAGGACCCATAAAGTCTGGTTTCCTAACCCCATCTTTTTCCTTTTACAGAAAAACTTTATTTTATTGAAAAGGAAGCCCATTTGAAAGTATACTCTATGGCTTGATCTAATCCATTGTCGACTTCGTTACTCCACGGTGTCCTGGTCCGCGCAGGTGAGTCCACGGATATTGTGCGAGATTATTTTGGTTCTCCTTTTCCCAAAAAAATTCTCTTGGCCTAAAGAGTGTTCTGTGCAGTATAGGATTGTGCGTTGAGCTTAGGTAATATCTTAAAAAAGCATATTCGTTGCTTAGAGGGACACATCAAGTAGGCGCGGCACGAGGAGGTGCCTACTAGAAGAAGGATAAAGAGGAAAGAAAGGATTTGCTATAAGATGATGTATTTTCCTTAATAATTAAGTTCATTGAGCATGAGAAGGACTTGCAGAATCGCGCTTTATCCTCAGCAGCATGAAAAATTGATGAGAGGTGGTTGAGAACGAAGACTTTCTAAGATTTTTGCTTTAGTTTGGACCAGGGACACGGACACGGACAATAGCTAAAAATGGAGAAAATCCTAATGTTATTCTCATTTAACATGCAGGATGAGTTTATTAGGTTGGGGTTTTCTTCTCTCTGAAAAAGGGGAAGGTTGGCTTCAGCTACGAGAGCTAGAGTAGGGTGGAGCTCTTCGCAACGAGGTCGAATTATTGGGGCCGTCTTCAATCCTATTTAGGAGACTTGAAAAATAAAAAGATTTTGCATCGTGAATTAAGGTATTCACAAGGTTAGTAGCGGAAACAACGAAGGAACGAAATTAAAGAGGGCATACAAGTTATGATTCCATTTTTTGTCAACAAAGATTCATTACTTTTTTGTGATGTGAACTGATGAAAAAATTTTGATTGAATGTTATAAGAAATGGGAAGCACTGCTAGCAAAATAGCCACCCATGAGTTAAGGTTAATTCTAAAGTTAGATGTAATGTTTTTTTTGTTATTTAACGAATTTTTTCAAGAATATTTTCAATATTCCTGCAATAACCGTATTTCACTGAAACTTGTTTCTACTTTCTGCCACCGTAGGCAAGAAAATAAATCTGAAATTGTGTAAAAAGGCACAACGTGCAGATAAATTAAATATTCATTAAAATCGATACCGATAGTATCATTTAGTCGCCCCTAGTATCCCATTTATTTCCAAGAACATTTTTCTTTCTCGGCATAAGAATCAAGTGTGAAAAGGAAGGAGAAGTGCAGCCCCGATTCTGTTTATGGGAAGTGAGCTCAATTTAATCAAATTAAATGGGTTTCTTAAATGACCTTAAAATTTATGCTATAGTTGCTTGCAGGGGGATTCTTGAAACGAGAATCTATTGTCCCTCCTGTTAATTTCTCTAAGAAAACACTGACGACATGATGTCTTTAAAATTTTACATAATGCCGTAAGTTTGAGCAGAAATTAATAAATGTAAACAATGTGTGAAGTGGAAACCTCATTACAGTGAAAATTTATATGCATTTACTCTTGTCTGCGGGCACGTCATACAAGCATTATGCAACAAAATATAATAAGACAGGAAATCTGAGATATTGGTTGTTCAAGATAATAATGCGGAGGTTTGTACATACACAGGAGAATTTATAAAACAAGCAAATATACTCGGGTTAAAGGAGTTCCTCGATTCTACTAGAAACTAGTTACATATTACTTTTTGGCTTTGTTATTGCATGTGGAAAGAATGTGACTTTGTTTCTTCCTAATGGAGGTTGTAGCCATTATGTTTAGTTAGGCAGCAAGGGTCCTTGTCCTTGGTCTTGATAGCTGTATACAGTTTTGAAGAATCAAAGCACGTAATTCTTGATTTTGATGGAAAGATGTATCAGACACGTTAAATCTATGATGGCTATGATGTTGTATGCCCCTCTTCTGTTCTGTGATTGGATGAGTTGTTTTCTAGAGGCTCGTTCTCTTTTTCAAACTCTTCTCCAAGGTGCTTTATTTGGAGAATTATTTCGTTACAAGTATTTTCAAATATAAATATAATTTACAAACAGGTATTGTAGTATATCTTAGTATATATATTGTAGTAGATCTTAATATACCAGGATCTTAGATGTCGATCTTATTGTCTCCTATAGTAAAAATGTGTTGTAGATCGCTGTCGAAAATTGGTTAGTTGGAGCGATTCTGTCATTGCAACTGGTAAAAATAAGTATTTCAGCAGCCCCATTAGGAAGTTCCTACTCAGGATGTACAACGTGTGCCCAAGGTGTGGAGTCTTCTACTCGCGCTGGAAGTTGGCGTTGATAACCAGAGAGAGAAGGGAGGGCAAAGTGCTGAAGAAACTGCTACGGCCTTGTCCGCTCTCGACGATATAGGCGGTTGGTGATCACTTCGATTGGCAATACGGTTTCCGACTACGTCGGTCCATCGTGGATATGGTTAAAGAGGTGGTCGATGCCGTGGGCCGAGCAGAGGGGAGAAGTCGTCAATCCCGGCGGCTGGTTTTGCTCATCACTCACGGTCTGAATAACCGATGTAAATATTGCTTATTTTTATTAACACGTTGGCTGCTACAATTGGAATATAAGCTTTTGTGAGAGAATTCAATGTTAAAATGCATTTATTCTGAGAGAGCTTTCAAGTGTGCATTATCCATGAAACAGCAGCCGACGTGTTAAACATAGTATGGCGACGACTGGGTGTATATGTACTTCTAAGGGGGCTACATTTAAACCTCTCAGCCTCAGGTACCATCAGGGATAATTAAAAAGGTTACTGTTGTGCAAATATTTGCATTTATTTATTTCTTCTATCGGGAAAAAACAAATCATTAAAACGCGTTTAATGTACACAAAAGAAATTAATGTGTTGGAAAGAATAATTTTTCCATACCGTTCTCAATCACAAGAACTTCCGTTAGCATGATTTATTACATCTTAAACTTCATCTAATAAAGCTTGATTTGTTCACATTAATCACGAGCCTTTTTTGTCCATCATATGACGGGCGTTTATGGGCAAAAGTAGTCTAACAAAGTCTGAAAGTGCTCCGGTGACAAAAATATCCCTCTGAAGGTTACTAAAGGGATAAGACGTAAGAGTAATGGGGAACTACTTAAACAGATATTACTGTCATGGTGATCCTTTATTTCGTTCCCATTTTATGTGTGATAATAAAACCAAAATCGGGCGAATAATGTTGATTGATGCGCATAAGAAATTGTTCCTGCCTCCCTGTTCCGAATTTGATATTCGTTTTAGTCTGTACATTGCTCAAGTTTGGGCCACACTTTGCACTTAATAACAAAGTTCCGAAAGAGTTTGCCCGAAGGATGTAAACATTAATGGTCGTAAAAGAGGCAAAAGAAATTGATTTTCCTTTTGTCAACAAAAAAAAACTTTTTCTGCCTCCTTCTTGTGGAATTTACGTTGCAAATCTCATTTGCTCAGTTAGTGAACATCTTTAGCGAAGAGTACAGAATTTGAGTTCGGAACAGGGATTTCTGCAGATTTAATGTGGGCTGCCATTAAAATTCAATCTTGTTAGTGCAAACAAGACTCATTTCGGAGTCCCCGACCATTTCACATTTAGTCAAATGGAAACAGTGGAGGAATGAACCATTCACAGTTCTGGTTTATTTTTTATTTGTATTCTTTTGTAGGAAAAGCCCCGAACAAAATCTGCTATGAGGGATTTTCTTAGAAACAAATCAATTCTGTTCTGTGACTCAGTGTGTGGTTTTCAAGGGGGGATGGTTCTAATTAATTCTCTGACAATTAGAGCAACTCCAACTTAACAAAGCAATCCTATTTAAGATTTATTGAGTGGAAGGAACTAGCTAAATGGGTAATTATCCCATAAAAGAATAAATAAACGACTTTTGAAGTATTATAATGTGATTAAAGGGATTTAGCTTTCTAATAAGATACTATAGGTTTCATTTTGTTTTTAAAACCAAATCCGGTGCACTCATGTCATTCAATATTCGGATAACGTGGCGTTAGTTGCGAGGAACAAGTTCATATCCAAAACGCAAGCAAAGCAGAGATAATAATCTCCACTAGGAAGGCAAAGGATCTGGAATTTGAATCACTTACACTCTATGGACGATGTACTTGTGATGTAACGGGTCCGCACATAGAACTCACGATGCCCATGGGCAGGACCGAGAGGGTTAGGATAACTAAAAGATATCCAAACAACCCTTATCAGTGACCGATCACTAGACAAAAGGGACCGGATGGCTTCAATATTGAGACAATTCAAGGTTCTTCTCTGAAGACATACATCTGTCGCTTAAGCTGTTTAAAGAGATACATTTTCATACATCACGATTACTCCGTCCTAGCGAGCAAGAGGATGGCTATCAGTTCGACGCAAACTAGTTAAACCGTTCGACGCAAACTAGTTAAACCGTGTCCCAGATTGGTAGGCAGCAGCCTTATTCACCGTTAAACTCTATAAAACGCGTTTCGAAAAACGAACAGGATCTGAACAACAACGTTTTCCAAATCATCGTGTTTTATGCGGCTAAATCACTCTACTCTACTTGAGAAGACGGAATATATTCACATTATTTTTCTTTTATTTCTTGAATTCACTTAGATTGAATGATCACAAGTAGGCAGCTCACGATCACTCAAAAAAAAGAGCAAACTAAAAGAAACCCAAGCGGTACTTATATTTAAATTTTTTTTTATGACTACGATCCCGCTCCACTCCGGACTCCTTTGCTTTTCCTTTCGTACGCTTTCTTCATCATTTCGTAGGTGTCCGTAAAACTGCAACGCTAAAAGAACCGTAACAAGAACGAAAATCATATAAACTCATGCGAACATTGAAAAAAAGTAACTATCGTAACTATCAGAACAAATAATTATCGCACAACAAAACAAAAAACAAAATGCGGAGAGTCCTGGAACCTTCACAGTTTACAATTCAGGTATTCGAACAGAGATAGCGCCACTTGTACGTTGTATATAAAATTTCAGTTTGGAAACTTTTTACCGGCCTGTGTATGTTGTAACAACATTGTTGGTGTTTGCACGTCGACTGTATCAGCTATGGAGAGATGGGTAATAGTTTTGTATTGCTTTTTATCCTATTGCGTAGCATACTTGATTAAAAAATAAGAAATTTTGGACATCGCAATTGATCACTATATGTCCAATCTTATGTTGCATTAACGCAAATTTCCAAAGTCCTCCACTGAATATGTTTTTACCTAGGTATTGCCTAAGGTCAGGGGACAACTCTATGGTGCAGTCGGCATAGCTTAACGTAAGGAAATTAGGAGAAGAGAGGACTTGAAAATTTTAACCTCACAAATGTTGCAAGTAAGCCA
>QYTT01090272.1:14820-26725 GCA_006980735.1 Dasypogon diadema
TTTGTTATTTTTTATTTGCTTCGTAAGTAGAGACAACAAGACTTTCTATTATTTCAGAATATCCAAGAACCTGGTTATATGTAGGCTGCCCCAGTTTAAGATGTAAATAGTTCCCAGAGTGTTAAATTTCGTCAACACAAGTTATTAGGGGTGTAGAATAGTGGGCAGAGGCGGGGAGAGAGTCAGTCTGTGTAAGCCAGAGCAATAAACCATCTAATTGTTCCTCTTTTAGAACTTTATTATTTTCAGCTTTATTACTTTCAGCTGTGACTCCGAACTTCCTTATGATCTTAGGTGTTTTCAGTTTTCCTCACATTTTTTCATATTTCTCTCCAACATGCTGCAGTATTTCTCCACATCCATATTCCTAGAAATCCAATTGAATGGTTTATTGGACCATTGTCCAATTCAGTACATTCGATCCTGCCAGTTTGTACTATTAGGTAGTGAGATATTCCCGCTTTTCGACAATCCCGTTACCAGACCTTTATAAGATCAGGGTTTCTGGAGCAGAAATACATTCAACTTTTCTTCCACAAAGCAGCCTTCCTGCAGTGACGGAAATTGTAATGGTAAATTGTTAAACGTTGATACTGACGCGCTTTGCTCCCAACTGATGCTAACATTCTAACAGCATTACTGATGTTCGCAACTCAGCTGTCTTATCAGCGTCTTCTATCTGGAAACGTCCTTCACGCAAGCATTCCGAGAGACCATTCCATTCTCCAAGTCAACCTTCTTAATTCTAGTAAAAAAGACATAATTTGTGAGAGCGTCCGTAGTAGTCAGCAAAGCTTTTTTGAAAGCCATCAATATGCACACTCAACTTAAGCAATACCCACGACTAGGTCACCACGAGCCATACTCGCTTAGGTGGACCGTCCATCCTTCATCACGTGACCATTACTTGTCGCCTTAGCCTTCGCAGCTTTCTTCTTAGGTAGATCGTCCACCTTTCATCAGGTGACCATTATTTGTCGTCTTTGTCTTCGCAGCCTCCTTCCTAAGTTAAATCCGCTTATGCTTCTTCTACGTAGGTTTCCTCCGTTTAGCGTTGGCGCTTATCTGTTTGGTTCAGGTTGTCCATCCGGTCTTCCACATTCTCCTCTTAAAGAAGCAGTCTCCAGTGCGACACTACAACCACTACAGTCACCTATGAAGTCGATTTGGCCACCTACAAACTGGGGTCCCTCAAGGTTGACTGCTCAGCCCCTGGATCCTTAACATTATCACCGATCGCCTTTGGGGACTTTATTTTTTACTTGCGTCGCTCCCTCTTCTGACCCAGCCAACAAAGCAGTCTCCGTTCTTCTTTTCAGTCCAGTCCAATTTGTTCAGTTTGTGCATGGTCTTCATCCATGGATTCTGCTGTATATTGTTGCACCAGAAATCCTGCTTGATTTTAAGTAAGCAAGTAAGAATGTTCAAATGCATAAATCGGAAACAAAGTTGCTATCAAATATATGCAGCCATACGATCGTTAAAAGTTGAACGGAGATTCCGTGGTAAACAACGCTTTCCTGACATCTGATCCCTATGGGTAAATGAAGTACTGATAGAAAAGCGCAGCGTTAGCGACACCAGCGCGAAAAAGTTTTGGTTATCGATCAGAGAGATTTATTCCAGAGGTGGTTACAAATGATCGGTCGGAGAATCTGCGCTATAGAATAGAAACTTTTTAACACGTTGACCGCCGTGGGGGTCACTGGTGACCGGTATTTAAAAGCTCTCTCACCACAAAGGCATTTTAACACGGAATTCTCTCACGAAAGCTTTTATGCTAATTTCGGCAGCCAATTTGTTAATTAAAGGTCAATGATTTGGTGAATCAAAATTTTTAATAAATTCAATTGTAATTATTTAATACAGTATAGGCCCTAATCTGATCTTTATCCTAGTTTAGGGATAAGGAACAATTAAAATTGGTGTAGAAACGCAAATTCTCTTTTACTCGAAGCCTGCTCTTAGTTTTGGATTTATTCTTTTCGGGTTCAGTTTAAAATTTTGTAACGTGTTTGGTCCTGGTGAAACTTAGAGAGGTATCTAATAGTATATGAAAATCTTTCGGTTGAACAAGTGAAATACTTTCATCTCACTACACAAAAATTTATTTCAATGCAGATTAGCAATTCGGGGCTCGTTGCAGTACTTATACACAAAACAACATTGGCATACAAAACAACACTTGAAGCAAATCATACTTAAGGTGCTATTTGCTTATGAAACTTACTATTGCAAACAGTACTTCAGCCAAATGGAAAATCCTTGTATATTATTTCCAGGAATGCACATTTTACCCCGTGTACATTGTTGTTGAAACGGGCGTGTTGAGAAATTTCTATTCCAATAAGGGCGTCAAGCTGTCACGACTTTATTAAAAATAAACTGAAATGCACACATATCCTGCTCCAGTCGTCACGTTTGCGAAATAAATGGAGCTTAAACGTGCCTATTTACTGGGGCAACGACAGAAAGAGGGTTCTGCCTTTATGAGGGCTACACACCGACACCAACCATCCTATTATTTCGTGGGGACACGAATAGCACTAGAAACATGGCCACAGGGCCTGAAAACCCGTACATTTGTTAATGTTCTAAAATGGCCAGTACATTTTAGGCCGCCAGCACATACAGGAAATAGACTAAAATATTTTCTGGCGTGTGAAAATATGCGCCCCCGTTGAAGCTTGTAGCCATACTACCCCGAAAATAGTGTAGCCGACCGCAATATGTTCTGCCTGTTGGAGCAATAAAAATTTTTTAATATGAATTTATGCTCGAATTTGTTGTAATTTTTCTTGGACTTTGAGGATTTGTTATGGTGCTGTGCTGTTTGGTGCGGTAGTTTTGCTCAAACATCACGTTTTACAAGGACCTTTCAACGAAACATTAGATGAAATTTCCCTTAAGTCCTGGGGTTGGTTTTATTACGTACCCCTGGCGCCATTGAGACACAGATTTATGAACTACTTGCTCCATTTGTGTAGCCAAGCCGTGACCTTAGCGCCGGGAGCAAAGACGTCACAAGATTAAATTGTCTGCTATAAAATGAACGTTTCAAGAGCTCTTCTAGGTGATACTTGATGTGGGCGATATTTTTGCGACTTTGAAAATGATTTAGAGCTAAATACTGATGAGCTCCCTCAAGTCATAACATAAATTTCATTCGGATTGTTGAAGAGAGTTTCATGTTTCTGTCTAGCCGTTGAAATGATGGAATGGAAGTAATACGTCAAAGGCATAATAGAGGAAATGATTGCGTCAAGTTGTGAACAAGAGCAATTATAATAGATGGATTATAATCAATTATGAGCGCCGCTATACCGAAAAAAATACATTAAAAGGGTAATATATACATATTAATATACAGGGTATCCGGTGACCAGTGGTCAGTATAGCAGGGGGTGATTGGGGAAGTTCAACGAAGCCAAAACAAAGGTCCAGATATATCAGATATGTCAGATTCAAAAAAATAGATACATTGTTGTTGTTATCAAGTCATGTTGTTCACATGATCTGTGATGATGACTCAAATAGCTTTTACCCCTAATCGCACATAAATTCCCATTGTGATAGCTCCACCTCCAGCATTGTAGGGAATTGAACTCTATTAGGCCTGCTTTTGCTATAAATAGAAGCAAAATGCAAAATACTGTATTCAGATTACAACTGTATTTGTCATCAAAAGTTATGACATGATATTTCGGCCGAAGATTGAGAAGTGAGCTTCTCCAATTTTTATGAAATTTCTCATATAACACAACATGTAGAATATTAAGGCCAAGGATCTTATATTTATTAAGATATGGATAATTAAAAATTTGCACTTCCTATCAAAGTCCTTCCATTCAAAAATTTATAGAAATTTGTATTTCTACCGTAGGAAGTCGATAAATGGCTCATTGTAAAAGTAACAGTCTTTGATATCATCCAAAAATACTAACAAAAATATTTTACCCCAAAAGGACGAAAAGCATAATGGAAGCATCCGTTAACGTTTAATATCTCAAAAAGTACATCTTTAATACCTTTTATTTTTTATATATATTGTACCTTACGATCTTATCTAAAACATATTGAAATCCCAACTTGGTATCGCATTGGGATCAGTTAGGGGAATTTTTCAAGTGTTGTGCTTCCATCGCCGCAAAGTATATATTTCATCTCCTTACAAAGTATTATTTATTTAAAGTATATATAAATTCTCTTATGTCTAATGAAAAGTATTTCGCAGTTAATTTCTCTGGGGAAATTGGAGAGATATGTTGTTATAAACATTTTGAAGTTTCTTCTCTTGTTCCTTATAATATTTACAAGATATATATCTAAAATTCATATTTTTAATTTTTGTATTTATCCAGTTAAATAATTCTATTGGAGTCCTGATTTGCTGTGAATACAGTCTTTGTAGACTTGCCTTTGCTGCAAAACGTTTTACAGTTCCACTGAGATCATCACATGCGCTTTTCCCCTGATGTGTAGCAACCCAGCTGGAAATGTGGTTAGGCCTTCACTGGAGAAGACCAATGGAAGCAGTAAAACTTGAGCACAAAAAACTGTAAAAGTTCAAAAAGTTTTCATTAATGCCATGTTGATCCCGCAAGAAGCTTGGTGGAAGGTGTGAATCTCGCTGCAACGCAGTTCCTTTCGTATAAATTTCGGGGCTTTCCCTTTCAAGATCATTCTCGTTTTGTTTGTCAGAATAATCAGTTGAGTTTGGCAGCAAGCACACAAAAAGCTTCAACTGCTTCTTCCTTAGGACATGCCTGTGCAAATGTCCTATAAAGTGTCCAATGAAGAGACATGCATCACAACTTTCAAGGCGTCCGGTTTGCATAATGGTATGATTCCATTTCCCGCTGGGAAAGAACTTCCATTCCACTTTAACTCTGTAGAGTTAAATTGTAGAAGTTCTTTATGTTTTTATATTGGGCTGCAGAACCATCGGAAAATAAAAAAATTTCTTCCTTAAAAAGTTTATTAAATATCGCTGAAAGATGTGAAGTTCAACTCAAGTGCGTCACTTATTATAACATTATTAAAAAATTGTGGTTCTTGTTTCTCTAACGTACGATAATAGCTGTGTTCTTTTGGCCAACGGAGTTATGAAAGCTCAAAAGATCCAACCGTTCTTTTCCATGGAGTATAGAATTATGAAAGCTCAAAAGATCCAACCGTTCTTTTCCATGGAGTATAGAATTAGTTCTTCCTTTTCTGGTTTTCTTTCTTAAAGCAAACCCGAGAGAAGTCAATATCGTTATTAACTTGCAATTTATCTTGCAATTTGCAAAGTGCATGCCCTATAAAAAAGGTCCTTTAACATTGATTTCCAAGCCTTTTAGTTTTCACTTCAAATCCAAGCAAAACTGATGTGCATACCTTTTTCGTTCGATAGTTAATGCAAATTAGAAATTTTCCAAGACATTGTAAATAACATGAAATGGTCTCCTTTTTGAAAAGCCACGAATTGGCCAACGTGACCAGGAAAGTAGAACAAATGTTAAAAGTATTTAGACTATTTAATGGCATCCAATTCCTATGACTTATTTGCTGGTGCAGTAGCCAAAGTTCTGCGGTTTATCCCATTAAATTTTATAGTATTGAATCACAACCATAAGCTCTAAATAATACCCACTGAATGGGGGGTAAGTTCGCCCCTACACAAACCGCAAAGCCACTCTATTTCACAGGGCACAAATGTGGCATCGAAATGCTAAATATCAAGCAATCTACGGGCAATTGGATGGGGAAACTAAATTAAAGGAAGGCATTTTCTTTAATTTTCTTAAATGCTTAAGTGGGTTGGACAATGGCCGACTTAAAATAAAATTAAATTCCATTAATTGACTTTATGAGATGAGTCGAAAAAAATATCGGCTAGACAGGCGAATTACTATTCTTTGTGCTTAATGGTTCGTTAATTGTCGTTCGGAAGCTTGATTTTAAATGGAAGAAGAGCCATGGGACTATCAGAAAAGTCTCCATGTATACAGAATGGGACAAATTCCTTGAATAGAAGGGCTATCCTTCGCCTCATTAAAATTGAATAGAACTGAACAAAATTTTTTGTTGCAAGATCAACTACCCACTCAGCAGACTTGTTTAGCAAGAAAAAATAAAGAATTCAAAAATTTATGGCTGGGGGTGAAAATGACATCATTTGATTTTTCAGGGTTCGAAGTGGGATTCAAGTGTGGCATTGACCCTGCAATGAGTCAGTAAAAATTTTTGAGGGAACCTTTGCTTTTTATAGAGAAATACCTTTCCGCACACACTCAATTTCAAAGGTAATAGGTAATAGATGCCATTTGAACGTAATATTATAATTTTGAAGGACATACTAACATCCATGCCATGTGGTGTCTATGAAATTTAGAGAGAAAAAACTAATCCCAGAAAAAAAAATCGCCTCTACTGCCGCTAGCTTATTGAATTAAATTATTTGAACGAAATTCCAATTTTCAGGTTACTTATGATTTGGAATACAAAATATTTTTCATCAAGTCTGCAACCTAAATATTTTAACAAAATGCAGCATTGAAAAAAGAAAACAATATATTTGAGCTGAAGCGAAAACTCTGCGGAAGCTGGAACTGGAGCAATTCAACTCCAGTAGTCGGTAACACATGCAGCTGCAAAATCCTGACAGCATGTTGGCAGTTGCGATGATGAATGGAAAAATTACAACTAAAGAATATAAATTAAGCATCTATGCCGTTTGCAATTTATTTAATATTTTAGTGGGATATCGATATCACGTACCAGATAAATTTATTAGCAGGTATAGCTGAGTAATGAGTTTTCCAAATGAATAAGGGAGGAACGAACGAGGAATAAATTTACTAGCAATTTTTTGTGCTGTACTTGATTACAAGCTGCATTCATTTTTAATGAAAACATTAACTATTATTGATTTCGATGTGTTTAGTCACGAAGCGAATATATCCGGAGCGAAATTATTATTTCATCCAAACTGGTATAACTTTGTAGGGCACTGAGAAAAAGTAAACACGTTTTAAATTTTTTTTACAATGAATTGTCCTAAGTTCTCAAAGTTCGTAGATCAGTTATTATTCTAGATTTAGACAGATTCGCGTTTTTTTTATATGGTTTCTAGTATATAACCTCATCAATGTGAATGAACAATGCAAAATAATAGTGAGTTTATTCACCGTGTGTGGCATAAGCCTTGAAGCGACAAAACCCTCCTAGACTTTGGCCGCCTTGGAGCCTGATTTCAAGGGCAAAAACGGTGACGCATCTAAGTCGCCAATAACAACCGTCCTCTAATGTTCTTTCGCTTAAGCAGTGCTGCGTGCATCATAGGTTTGTCTTCTGAGCTTAGACAATATCTTAAAAAACAAGCCCGATCAGCCGATGCTTCCAAACCATCTGGTTGTAAGGACCATGTGTCACAATTAAGAGGCATTAAAAAAGATGGAGGCTATCCTGCCCTCGCTAATCGGTGTGGGATTAACGAAACTTGAAGAGAAATTATCAGAGGCCTGCAGAAAATTTGATTTTAACTCAAGCCGGCTTTAAAACCTAATAATAGTTTGTTATGAAGCAAATTACCCTATAAAATACAGAGATGCACGCTGGTGGAAGAAGGAGTTCGAAAAGCTAAGAACAAAGCTAGAAGGTTCTATAAAATCAATCTAGAAAAAAGAAATTACTGTTGAAATTGAAATGAAAAGGCTGAGTACAAATAAGCTCCAAACGAATGTGACAAAGAATTGAGAAGGTCTAAAAGGGGTACCTGCTGCACTCCGTTCTTTATTAAACTCAAATAAAATACAGTGATCTAAATACACTTTATCAGCTGGCATCTTGAACTGATTCAACGAAGCAGAAGGGAAATGCGAAGTAAGCAGATCATTTTCCCGGATAGATCCCTCATAGACCCACTGAAGAAGAGGAGGGATCTCTCCTCTTGCTGTCCGTTGTTCACTCCAAGAGTTTTAGTCGACCGCAGAAATTAAATCGCAGTGATCCAGGCTCAGCTCAGCCAAACTCGGAACGGTATTCCCGAAGGATCCTCATCGGCCGACATGAGCCGCAGCCCCGCTTTCTATAAGAAACGTGGCCTTCGCTACCTTGAGACGCAGCTGATGTACCACCAATCTATGCCCGACTGTGTTTTCGATATTTCCCGGAGGTTGGTTGTCGTCCGAAGACAACTGTCTACTTCTCCTCGGAAGTCCCATATGAAATGAGTTTCCCCGTCCTTGGTACCAAAGTAGAAGTAGCGGCCTTAACTTGCTATATATATCTCATTTCATATAATTTTCCGTACGTATCACATTATAAATTGAGGGGGATTCCCTTTTAATAGTAACAAAAATGCCTTGTTGAATGAGTGAATCAAACAGAAAAGGCCATATAACTAAACCTTGTGGCACTTTGCATACTGCAGAAAGAAAGGTTTCAGAAAAGCCAAAGTATAAAATTTGTTTTAAGGCACTGAAAGGCCTCAAGGTCAAACAATAAAGCAATGCACAGCTCATGAAGGTTGGATGGGTAGATGGCATAGAAATTATTTCAAACTTATGATGAGACTTTTAATAAACGCTTGGCTACTCATACAATATTGTGTTATATTTTTTTAATAATACTGCTAATGATAAGAATTTTTCCCTGGTATAAATATTGTTTTTTCCTGTAAAACTTTCGCGAGCGCTTTAAACTTTCCTTGAACTTTCTGGAAAATGAGAAAAATGCTCAGATCTATTACAAAGCGACTTTTCATATTCGAGTGCTTTTACTTTTATTTGTAATTCACTTCACATATCCATAAAGTGGCTAAAATAATATACCGGGATCAACATGGATATCTACCCGAAAACAAATAATTCAGTTTATGGCCAAATGCGTTGTCACGTAAAGGTGAAGCCGAAAAATCAATAGAAAGTGGAAAGCATTTTTGCTCAAATCTCGTAAATTTCACTGTTGTTTGTTGGCGGGAATGTAGCTGGGAAATGGTTTTTGTCGTTTTTTCAGTTTTTCCAACATTTTCGTATTTTGGTAATTTTATGGCCTACCCAAATCTGGAAATTTCTGCCAAAGACTTCAATCTTCTTAACCCTTTTTCCCTGGACCGCAATAAAAAAACAATAAATCCCTCCATGAAAAACACCAATGCCCTTCTAAAACACTCGCTACCTACAATAACGCAGGTGATATATTGCACGGGGATCCATGGACGGACATCGGAGGCAAAAATTGCCCGGAAGTTGAACTGCGGTGGCTACCCTCAAATGTTCGGTTGAATACGTGCCTTTTTTCCGAGGTATACTTGTGCAATTGGCTTATTAAAATGTCAGTTGGGTCAGGGATTTCTTCGTTTTTAGGTAAAACGGGTAACAGGCAGTTAATTCCAATTGTGAAGCGTACACCCCACAGCTATCCAAATACCATCCTGTATATAAAAAATCCCTTTTTATTAACTTATTAGCCGGATGCTGTAGAGCCAATCTCTTTTTAATCAAATATTTACGAGTATTTGTCGTGACGTTTATGGCCAGCAACCTCATCCTGGGCTCCTTCCATTGCCGCTCTACTTTTAGGGAATGTTACTGCAGATTAGAGGGTAAAAACCCTCGTAAAGATGGAAGCCCTGCTTACTATGTAATTATCACCCGATGACAATCGACAGTGTCCTTTCAAAGTGCCAATAATTCGCTTTTATTGTCGCTGTGCATCTTAATATCGATTGCCGGCCTTCATTAACTGGGGATAATTTATCATTTGGCGCTCAAGTAATTTAATAACAACTTTACGAAATTAAACACAATTAAATTACGCAATGTTTGCGCTCAACTCGACGGGGTACTAAAGCGTTAATAATGATTTAAAGTCCGCCTGATAACAAGCACCTCATTTTCACTTGACAGTTGATGCAAAAATCAGGGAGCGGTTGACGTGGTCTACGGGAGAAGGTTGAATATAAAATTAGTTTGGAAGTAAAAGTTTGTTAAAGCACGCCATGCCCTGTAAATTAGAATTGATTTTATGATGAAAATTAACACAAGAAGTAGTACAGCGCCCTTGTATTTGGTGTTAAGCACCAGTGGTTGTCTGGAAATGTTGAACGAAATGCTGGTCGTAAACACCAAGCATAGCTCAAACAACATTGATGCAGCTATAAAGTACAACGTAATAAATCATAAAGTTTCACTCCTGTGCTGATAATTCGAGAAGAATCAGTAAAATCAGTGAATAAAGCGGAAATCAACGAGCTTTTGTTAATACCTGCATAAAATAACTCTCCACCTGTTGGAATTACCTCACAGAAAACCTATAGTCCTATTGAGGGAGTATTTTATGTTTTTGGACTAAAATGGGGATCAAAATTTACACCCAATTTTAAAGAGTATTTCACAAAATGTAAAGAGTGGATTTATCTAAAATTTGCAGTATAATGCTCACTGGAAAGAAGGAAATCATTTTGATAAGGGACGTCAATGAGGATCTAATTAGAATCTAGCTTCAATGTCCCTTAGATTGTAGAATGACGTAATATCAGTTGGAAAGTAAAATGTCTATATACATATCTATCATCTATCGAAACTGTTTTTGTTACTACCAGCTTCGTTTCTTCGTTTCGAAAGTTGAAAAATAGTGGATGAGGTACCCATGGCTTTAGAAATTCTAAAGTTTGGCTCATATACACCAGCTCCCGTTATCTAAGCATGATCCATCTATGTACCATTTCAATGATCCTTTTTCAAAAGGATAGTCGAAGTTCTGTCACGTATTTCGACTTCCTACGATCACGTTGAAAGGTAGCTCGAATTTATAGATTTTCAGCATTATATCCGAAAGGGGGAGGGATACCTCATTCTCCAGGAATTCTTCAAGGATTTTAAGGTGTCCTTGTGGGTTGCCAGGGTTGAGTAGATTCAACTTCTGCAGTCTTAAGGCAGCGTATGCAGCCTCCCTCTTCACATGCTGATGCAGAGATAGGAGGTCCAACATCGTCTTAAGGGCCGCAGTAGGGCAGGAGCGTAATGAACCCGTTACCCCCAAGCAAGCAAGTAGCTGCAATTTTTGCAGAGCAGACTGTGCTGATTTTTACCTTTGGCCACCATACTAAGGCCTCATGTGTGACCATGGGCCTTATGATTGCCTTATATGACCATAAGATAATTTTCGGATTGAGACCCCAGGTTTTGCCGAAAAGACGTCTGCATATTCACAGGGCCGTTGTTGCCCTTTCAAGAACTCTTTCCACCTGCAAATTCCAAGTGAGTTTCTGATCCAGGATATTTCCCAGATACTTTGTATCACTTGAGAATGGGATTGAGGAGAGGGGGATGTCAAAGAGACTTTCTTCCTCCTCGTGAAGGATACAATGGCTGTTTTACCAGAGTTGACTCTCAGATCCACTTCCTGGTACCAGTCATATACTATATTGAGGGCCTTCTGCATGGAATTAGAGACCATCCTGTCTCTCTTTCCTCTAATTATGATAACTAGAAAGAAATCACTAATACGTAGTGTAAGTAAAAATGAGCTTTAAGTTCATCCTTGAGATGCTAAATTGGATAACGATTCCTTGACGGTCACGTCAAATGCTTAGTACTAAAAAAAAACTAGAAAGATGAACGAAAGGAAATGTAGAACGACCGAAACAAATATAAAATGAACGCTAAAAAATAAGAGTTAGGAAGTAACGGTAAGGTGAATAAAGTTTCTCGGGGATTTCCCGCCCCAGCCATACCTTCACCGGGTTAGCGCGTGGTAGAATTGAAACCTGTACCCTTGGAAATTCTGTAAAATAATTTTACTAATGGGAGAAATATTCCATCCGGACATCCTCCGATAAACTACAAATATCGACATTATCTCATTATTTGCACAAATTTGTCATAGCTTTTAATTGAAGCTATCGAAAATTTAATCG
>QYTT01090272.1:33141-52863 GCA_006980735.1 Dasypogon diadema
TGCCAATACTTTTAAGATTAAAAGAATTTGGCTTTAAATTAACTGATTTTAAAAGTTCTTTCTTTACTTTTTACAAGCTTTTATTTAACTTGCAAACAATTTTTCAACCACTTGCTAGTTTCCAATTGAGCTGAAATTTGGCATACTTATGTAAGTTCGGTGACAATGCAATATTCGCGTTTTCTATGACCTCCTTCCATCTGGCGGTTAACTTCTCCATTCCAACTTTAAAAAATTCTGGATTTTTGGACTCTAAGTTTTTTGAGACCATTGCATTTTTAACCCTTTTATAAGAATTTTTTTAATAACAATTAGTTATGGAATCAGTTGCAGAATGGCTTTCAGCTGCTATTAAGTACTTTGCTTACTCCAAATCCTCTGTACAATTCCAAAATAAACACCATACCAGGTATACCACGCCTTTTTGAAAACGACTCTGTTGTATTTCGCTTGCCAATTTGGTATCATTCTCGTTTGATTACTGGAGCACAATTGAAACAGTGAAACAGTAAAGGAATGCTTCGCGTACACTAAAATTTTACAATTTACAAAATCTAATCTACGTAAGTTACATGGGTATGTAATGTATGTACTTTAATAACACCTGTTTACCACTCCAATAACTACGGACTATGCTTCAGTGACAACAAATTAGAAACGTTATCACGTCACTTACATTTTACAGAGGCAATCCAAAGGATCAACTCTCTACATTTAACCGCCCATAAGTCACAATTATTGACATAAAATCGATTCACCAGTGATTGTGCCTGGAAAAATCAGGTCCCCTTGATATTCTTAGTATCGGCTTAGTCCATGCATGCACAAAGTCTGGATGTGCCGTCGTTCTACATGCACTTCCCCCAAATCAGGATACCAATGTCATAGACTTAAGCTTCCAATCGTGTTTCTGTACAGCATCGCTGTTAGGTGTAATCCCATTTGGTACACTACAAGTACTTTTAGTGCTATTTTGCTGATAGTACTCGTGAATTTTGCATTACTCGCACTTCTTGTCCTCGGCGGTGCCAATGGGGGCTTGTGTGCTAAAATCCGAGTTCCTTGCTTGTATTCAGACGAAAATACAATATATGACAGGCTCTTATTACCAGAGTACATCCAAGGTGAATTATGTTGGCCTATAAATTAACATTCTTATTATTGTAACTGGCTTTACCCAAATAGATTGAACAAAGGCTCCATAGTCCCGTGTTTGCTGTCTGGTTTTTGCCTCAGTCTGTTTGTTTCTCCTGTTTAGTACATAGTGCTTTTGTTAGTTCCCCTTGGTAGGTTTTCCATCGTCCTTGGACTTTCTGCTCCTAGTCCCATATCTTTCTGTTTAACAATAAATTATCGTTAATTGCGTAATTATCATTTCTGACAACCGTGGTGGTCTCATTGAAATTGATTTACGTCGAACAATCCATTGTTGTCAGCTTAGCCTGGATTGCGGACACAGAAACAAACCGAAAATTAAGACGAAGGATGAGCTGAACGTCTCGGTGCTGCCCACCATTATTGGATTTCGACGGGCCTAAAGCAAAAGGGAAGTCAACCTCATGAGGAAAATCTTTTTCTCACAATTGGACAAAAAGTTTATTCAGCTTAAGGCGTCCCTTTTTGGTTGACATCTTTTTTATTGAGAAGGTGGTATTCGATCAAATGGTATCTATAGAAATTCAATGACGTCAGCAGGGTCGCAGCAATCGGATTAAATAGATATAGGGAATTGATTAGTTCTTAAGTGTGATGGGGGTTGTTATTTGTTAAAGATTTAGTAATTTGTGCGTGATAAGTAATTCTCGCTAAGCACCCGGAACACGATCAATTTTTCTGGAAAATCCATTGAATTTATCTTATTGTGCATCTGCGACTTATCTAAACATTTATGGATAAGAAATTTGCGTCACTAACATACCCACAGAAATTACGAAGATAGCAAACTTCTTGAGGTAAAATATCGATTAAATTTTGCGATGGATTTGTTCCATTGCCGGTGTGCTTTCATGGCTTTTACCACAGTATCCCTTTAGTGACTACAACTCCGTAAAAGAGTATCTCCAATTAGCTAGCCGTAGGTCTTTGCGAACTTCATTTTCTGTTCTTAGGTTTTCTTTTGAGATTATTACCGAAATCCTTGGTTGAACCATTTTAATTTACCAGACTTAATACAAGAGGATAATTAAGGAAACGGATGGATGCCATGTAATTGGTGAGTAACTGCGTATTAAAAATAATTTTAGCAAATTTGGAGCTATTCATAAATGTTCTATGAGGCAAGTACGTGCTAAATTTCTGTTTAATTCTCTACTTAACTTGTGAATACTCGGATATTATTGGTTTGCTTAACTTGCCATCAATAGAAACCAAGTAAATTGCTTTAATTGATTTAAAGGTTTTTTCTTCTACTCCGTTTTTACGATATTGCCAGGGGATAACTTGGGCAGAAGGAAATTTCTGAGAGCGATTTCTGTAAGAGGCGTACTGGCTGTATTTTGAATGTACCTACCCCGTTTGTTTCAATTTAGTAAATATAAGGAATCCAATCTAATGAAGAAAATTGTGATATTGGTCTTCCCAATGGACTTTTTTAATTTCTTCATATAAAATAAGTTCGTAGATCCTAGCTCATAAAATGAGATACAATTTTTCTGCTTCGAAATACCGTAGATCTGCTAAGGATAATCCCTCTATGGACGTGATTAGTGGATAGCAGATAAGATAGATTTGGAAAAACAAATGCTTCAGCCATTATTGAACTCCAAGTCATACTTGATTTTGCAATGCTAACCCCTTGGTTTACAAGGCTTCCAAAAAGATATAGATCAGAATTCCTAACAAGGTTAAATTAAAATATAAAAAAAAAATAAAATATTCGTAAATTCCAATATATAATACATAGTTGGCTTAAAAAAACTCTCAGACTTAAATGGCTTGATCACGTGTACGGAATGAACGATCACAGGATGACTAAGGATGTCCTAGAGGTAAATTCTGATTTAACTACAAACCTGGAAAACCCATTCTGCGTGGGTTTCACGATGTGAAAGAGAAGCTCACGCGTTGCATGTTAAGCATTGACCAGGATATGCTTAAAATCGGAATCTCTGGATGGATATATTTTTCTTACAGTGATGCCAAAGTTCAAGGCATACTCTATGATGCTATGCATAGCATTGGGAGGAAGGAAAATGGGGATAAAAGGAAACTAGGTGGTCGAAAGGAAATGTCGGCGTACATCCTGTTTAAACAACTGCGATCTATAGTCGGCAAGGGAGACAGAAGGTGGCAGTTTATCCCATATTGGTATAGTTCCATTCAAAGAGGATTCTCGAAACTTCGCTGTTCTGCTGGGTCCTGTCTCGATGACGAAAGGGTCAAGATGGCTCCGTGGCACGGGTATCACGAGTTGGAATAAAATTACAAGGAATCAAATTAGAGGCGAGACTATTAGTAATTTCGTTGTTATGTAATCCAATTATGTGTGCTCGATTATTATTAGTGGCATTGCCATGGAAATTAGCAACGAATGCAAACGAGTACGCGAAATCAAGGGTACTGTTATCTGCAAAACTGTAAATTTGGTTGGAGACAAGTGATAAGAGGTCATTCATGAAGAGCAGAAAGAGAGTGGGAAAAAATACAGAGCCCTGTGGCACGTGGGTTGTTGTAATAATCATAATCATATTCTGTCAGAAAGGAAACTACCAATTCAAGTAAGGAGAGAAGAGTCGAGACTCAATGCTAGGAATTTTGCTAAAAGGGTAGCATGCTAGACTCTGTTGAAGACCTTCGAGATATCTAGCAGAACCACCCCGGACTTATCGTAGTTATGAAACGTTGTCAAGTCGCCTGTTGAACGACCGAAACGAAAACCATACTGGCGATCATAAATTAGGTTCGTTTTATTTGAGATATTTTGTTAATTGTGCGTTGATAAAAGTCTCAAAAACCTTTACCAGAATCGAAGTGATAGCTACTGGGAACAAATCTCTCTAGAATTCAATCAAAGTTATGTACTTCCTTAGTAGAGAATAAACTCAAAACCAGAACTAACATTTCATAAAAGAATTCATGAAAACCAAAACAGAAACTGTCTCATCTAATAAGAAAAAAATAGTTTTCTAAAATCTAGTTAATTATAAATAAAAAATGAAAAAATGGGAATTAAGTCAAGTATATTCGATGCTTATTCGGGGTGAAAATCCCATAAGTATTTAAATCCGAGATATGTTAACACTCATGAGTTGTTTCTTTTGTACTATACTTCGAGTTCTTTTTCCGCAAAGGTACTGCATATATGCCTATAATATCTTAAAATTAAAATCTTTTAAACGATTTTCTTTCTACCTTGCCACTAGGAATAAATCATTTAGATCAGTATTGCGCGTATGCGGTTTTCTTTCCATTCATTTATTTTCTCCTTCAAATAATAACATTTCTCTCTTAATTTGAATTTTCTTTTAATTTATAGTTCTTTTCTTTTAATTTCTATTGCTTTTTAACTAACTCTAAAATCTCACCTTGAATCTTTGTATTTACTTCTACGGCTAGTACATACATAGTTTTTAAAAAGTTCGAACTTTTCTTCTTTCTGAGATGTTCTTCTAGATTTACTTGTTATACTATTTTGTTAATTACATAAACTTTCAAAGTTTTCAATGTTCTCTAGTACAAGATTTATAAAGTCATATTCCTTCATGAAAAATTCGTTGTAGACTATCGTCTTTGTGAGTTGGGTCAATTGATTTGGTATTTCATATACCTTTAATTTGAGCTTCTAGACTCCGCTCACATCTACTATATATATAATTGTAACAAATAAATATTCTGAGCTAACTCCGGATGCTTTTCCATTAAATTACTATTTTCTATACTTATTTTCCTGTTTTCTTGGTTTGTAGTCATTTTATATAAAGTGTTTTGTTTATAAAAAAACCTTCATTTTAAATATTCCACACCGTAATCTCGAAAAAGATTGAACACAAAATTTCTATTTACGTGAACATATTTTAAGTGTTTTTCGAATTGAATTTCACTTCAATTTAAATGTTTGTGTCCACCAAACGACTGCATCTTGTGTTGAATTGCTTTCGAAACGCACTAGATAGGTACTCGAAACATTTTTAGGTATTGCCAAATTCTATGGAATTCGAAACGTCATAATCGAAACGAATTATATACTTCCACCCCTACCCTGTTTCCGGGCATTTATTCGCCTTATAGATATTCCTACAATCCTCTGTAAAACAGGAGTTAATATTTGGCTTAAGACTTTTGTAGGTATGAGAGATAAAGGCGTACATCCCGAACCAAATAATATTAGTTAACACATCACAGCAGCACTGTACATTTTTTGAGGCAAAACAGTAAAATCAGTTAGCTTCCTTAAGCCCAACCAGCTCGGTTAAAATTCTATACTCTAATCTCTTGGAGGAAGACGAGTTAGGCGGTTTAAGCAAGAGATGGAAAATTGAGCCGATATAAGGCAATGATCTGAATTGCCAAGACATTAGCGGAGTATTTTGCAGGATGTGAGAATAAGAACAGATCCAGAAGATTAGCATTATGAGACAGTTCACTAGCTGTTGACATTGTGAGACAGTTCACTAGCTGTTGTAGGTTGAAAGATTCGCTGAATAATTCAACGTGCCTGCCCGCCAGACTTGTGGTAGAAGAATGCCTGAGCCACGGTATATTATGTTCGCGAGAATAATTTCAGAAGAAGGTTTTATAATAGAAAATATAGGTAAGAAATCTCAGGATTATTTAAAGAACATTCGTTCAATATAATATAAGCGACGATTTTAAACGATATACGTTAGATAAAGCACACGATTTCATAACATTTATAAAAGAGAACAAAATGGTAGCTAGGTTGAATTTGGCTAATTCTGGAGAATTCTTTTCCGCTTACATTTCGTCTTTCTCTAAGTGTCCTACCTGTACGAAAAAATTTCATCCAAATCGAAGAAGGCCGATTCAGAAATTTTTTAAGTTTTTGTCCGTTTTTCATTGGAATTACTCAACTATTTATTAATATGCACATGAAAAATGTTCAGAAAATTTCTACTTTTATTCAAGTTTGACAGTCATCGTTTCTTTTAAATAATATTCAGCGCACATGCCTCTGGATGCTCCAAAATTTTTAAATCCTTTTTACCCGATTTGTTTGTACCACCTTCCAAAGTTTCATATGACTGTGGTTCAAAGCAAATTTCAAGCTCATTAAATATCCCTCTATAGTAAAGTGTTATCCCAGTATGATAGCTCTAATGAATATTTGAACTAAAACCATTATTTCAAGTTAAATTGCATTTCAGTCCGTAAATAATCAAGGAAATCCTTTAAACGCTTGAAATAGGAAGGAATGGAGCAAACATTAGAAACTCTGCACAGCTGAAGTGCTGGATCTCTTATATAATAATCCCTCAACTTTGACCTTATATTTTAAAATTTTACTAGTGTATGAATGTGTCGGTATGTAAGCAATGAAATATGGGACCTTTGCTCAATACCTCTCTAGCCTGAAGAAATTTTCATAGTTTTAATCTCATCAACAAACAATAAAACCATTACACATTATCTCGGTGAGAAGAAAAGTTCAAAAGTTTCGTTACTTCGGGTTATACTCCTTGCATACTTTCCAGCAAATAAATCTTCTCAACTTTTCAGAAACAATTAAGCCACCCATCTGATTGCAGTCCTGTGACAGTGAAACTTTTCGAAAAGGGTAAATTTCCTGCGGAATAAAATATCTGGAAGTCGTTTATCCCTCGAACAAAGGAATTATATCACAATTTTCAGCATGTTAAAGAACAAAAACCACCCATGATGCATTTGTAATGTTTCAGCTCCTTCCTCCAGACATTTTAATTGTGAATTTAGGTGTATTTAAAAGTTTTGCGGCAAAGCCTCAGAACACTTGTGTCCCAGTGGGGTTTACTACTGCAGCCTTGCAGCACTCTACAGCGGTAACATTTATCTCTTAAAATGCATTCGTTCCGAAAAGGAGATACAGCGGGTGCAGACCGGTGGAATGATAAAATTTTGAATTAGCCCGGACTTTTCTGCAGCCATGTACAGCAGGATAATGGCATGAAACGATTATAACTGCAAAAGTTTGATATTGCCCGGAGGCATCCAGTTCCACATTTTAAAGATTAAGGTATTAACCGAAGGAATATCCCCTCTGAAATATTGACTATTTTGAATATGGCCCGAATATTATTTGAATGGGTCGTTAAAATTCATCGTGCAGGACTTGATTGTGGCCACTGGTCGAGTGGTGAAGATTTTACGGCTCATAAGGTCCTTTGCATCTTGTGTGTGTTCATCCATATAAGTAAAGGAAAATAATTTATATTTTATTCCAACTAGTCATTATGACCTAACTGCACTAAAATTATGTTAATAATATTGTAATAAATGGGATAATTATGTAGCAAAAAAGTGCAATTGTATATCTCAAAGCTAGGCAGGTTTTTATGAGGAGAGTGTCAAGAGGTTCGTCTGGATTCCGCTCCACGACAGACACTATTTTAGCTGTGGTAAAAGATTTCTGCTGAACCCAATATCAAGGTTGTTACTTAGATTATTGAAAGATTACGTGGATAGAAATTAGAACTTATAGCTGGTTATAGAATTAGCATTAGTTAATGGTATCCTAAGCTGCATAAAAATCCGTTCATAATATTTGTATAAAGACGATATATATGGTATGACTCAACACATGGCTTAAGTATTTTTAGTAGATAGATGATATATCCCAGAAACGTTAATCCCAAACAACGAGTACGACATTATGGCAATTTTATAGCCAAAGCATCGTCTCGATTATCACGAGGCAGGAGTATGAGGAGAGCTAATTGTGGTCCTGCAGTGTTTGTTTTATGACTCCTTTTTATTTCTTTCCTTCGAGATCTCATTATTGGTTGTGGTGCTAAATCAGATCCACAAGACGTCTACGAGCAGTAGACGTAAAGATAGTGACTGACGAAAGGATGAGATGAGTCTTCTTTGGTAGTTATTAGTTGCCAGAAGAAGATCGAATTTATAAGAGGATGCTAGACGAGGGGCCGAACGTGCTCATGTAGTTTCTATCAAAGATCCTTACAGTGTATCTTACCTTGGGGTGCATCCAAATTTCCTGGAAAATTTTCTTGAGATGATGGGATGGAAACAATTTTGTGTCTAAGCCCTTCAAACTTATAAGCCTTAAATCTTGTGTGCATACATCAGAATCGAAAAAATGAAAAGAAACTCAATACATCTGTCGCATCTTTGAAGACTCTTAACCAATCCAAGGCGAAACTGAATTCTAAGGGGTAAGGATAAATCGTTTGTATACTTAAATCCAGAACCGGTAGTAGATCTGTAAGTTGAAGAGCGAAAGACTACCAACATCAGACAGGCATGGGAGTAAGTAAGGTAATGAATTTAAGAAATAGGTATTTAATAATTTATAATAGGCTACTCATTCAAGTCAGGAATTCGAAAATGGAGTGATTTTTCGTCTCGAAAATGAGAAAGGTCCTTTTCAGGATCAGAAAGAACGAAAAAGGTGATATTCTGTAAAAGCCTGCAGTTTTACAAATCTGGACGTCGGAAGTGCAGTCATTTTTCGCTTCCAGGATAGAAAAATCCTTTTCAGGACCAAATAGCGCCTTCCTCATTCTGACCTTATTTCTATTTATAATTGATATTATTTCAAAAATGGACGAAATCAGGAAATCTAGAAATTTATTAATTCATTTTGAGTTCTTTTTCAATTCTGTTTTGGAAATAACGTCAATTATAAATGGAAATAAAGTCAAGTGGTTTTATTTTCTAAAAAATAGAACTATTATAAGTCAAGTAATTTCAATCCTTTTTTCTCATCAATTCGGAAGAAGGCGTTTCAAGGCTTCGCACAGAAAGTGAGGGGTAATGAAAATTTCGTATATTATTATTTACATTAATCGTTTAATGCTCTAACCGAAAAGTTTTGCAAAATTTCATTAAAACCTCAGATAGTCGACTCAGAAAAATTCCCGAAATCAGTCGATTTCAGTGGAATGACCCTTATTTCAATACAAAACGCGTAGCTATCGTTTTGAGAAATTATTACAGTAGTCGCAGTAGGCTAATTTATAAGAGTACTTTGCTTGTTAAGTTTATGCGTTGAATACCAGTTACTCACCCTACCGAAAACAGCCTACCAATAACTTACTTACGAGGGTGGGCAGCAGTTTGGACTGATAATAACGAGCGCCATGAAAAAACTCCTGAGGATTTATCCCAATCAAGCTAGCAAAGAGCTAACATCATCAAAAATTTTATATTTTCATTATTTACTTCGTACTTGAAAGCGCATCGTGTGTAATCCTTCAAATAAAATTTAAATTGGGTTTTTGATTCTATGTAAAAAGTAGCAAACAAAGACACTTCCCTATTACGTAATGAAAGGTCTATAGAATTTTTCAACTGACCCAATTTGAAAATTCTATAAAATAGTACTGTCTCATTAAATCTGCACGTTTCCTTTAAAAATGTTTGAATTCATTTTATCTTTCACTCAAAATAGCCAAACGGAATTAAAATCCATTCTGATAATGTAGATAGAGTCAGTAACAGCACATTTGCTTAGGGAGAATTGCCAGGAATAGTATGTATGTATAGTACAATGCTCCATCACAATAAAAGGGTACTCCTGATCCTTGTGAAAGAAGTTGACGGAAGAATTAAATCCCCTATCTACCACCAGAAAAATCTGAAAGCTGCTGACATTGAAATTCGTAGGACAATTCTCTCTTAACAAGAAAAGTAATTGGAAAACCACTCATTTTGGGCAGTATACAGCAGTTTTTTGATTACTCACTCTACAGCCCAGATATCAACAAATTCTCCGAGATTAAACGGCATTCTAAATGAAAACGACAGAAGCAATAAAAATTCCCCCCCATTTGGTTTCTCATGTTAAGTATATGATCTCCTTTATATTGGGCCTTCTTAAACGAGCCTTGACAATATCTTATCCCGACGTTTTTATGGGAACTTTAATGGTACAACTTACAGTGTTTTGGAATGATATCTGCAGCCTTAGTCCTTCCGGAATCGCCTGCTATTGGATTCCCATCTGTTGTTGATTTATCCAACCGTAAAAGAGTTTTCAGCTTCTGTAATATAATCTTTGCCGTTCGGGTGGGCTTTTTATGGCTCTCCTTTTAATTGAAATCAATCGCACTTAAAAGTTTTTAATCGGAATGGTTTTTGGGTGCTCCATATGGGGTGAATGCCTGCAAATAACAACCCTGTGTTTTGCGGATCATGCAGAATAATGTCCTGCGGCTGGCTGGCTCCCATGTCAGGAGCATTTATCATACTTTACAAGTTAACAAACATTTGGATATCGTCTGTATGTGGTCTGCCCCTGAGCCTGAGGTAAACGCACCCTTCTGAGGTTCGATATGTAGTCACTGTATTGCGTATACCGCCACTCAGCAATTTGCTTTATCAAATGTGTTTTGTAAACAATGAAGTTGAATTTTTGCTGACGCGTGTTAGTGCTGAGCTCTGCTAAATACCGGAAAACTCAAGGATTTTGTATATGGTGGGCTTTAAAAAGTAGGAAGACACTATAGGGAGTGGAAATTGTAAATTTATAGATTTCCTATAAACATACGTATTTGGGGCTCAACTTGTTGGGAGCAATTTAATTGGTTTCATTTCGAGGGAGTATATGAGAATTAGAAATAAATCGAAGTATTTCACTAGAATTGGATCAACATTTTGTGTCGGTTTTTCTTAGAGATAGTCAAGAACTTTTATTTATTTAATAATATGTGATCGTTCCACAGATTTAACTACCACAGGTTAGAAAAGGAGACCTACGTGTCTTACTAATTAAGTCATTCATATCAAGTAGACAAAAATGTAGGTATTACACTATTACACTAAATTTAATTGTAAAACAATTTCAGAAGTGGGATTATTAAGACACCCCGCGCGAATAATATCACTAAATGTGGAGCTACTATTTTAGCGTTAATTTCGAGGCTATATAATTTTAAGATTAAATTCACAAATTAAGGAAGGTGCAGTAGTTTTTGTGAAGGGATATTTGCGCTCAGAGTCTAGCACGTGTGCTTTAAATTGTCCGATGATTTTGTATTATTGAAATCCCTCCACTTTCTATGGATACATTTACTTCGAAGTTTCCCTACATAGTCCGGTTCATATTGTACGTATAGCTTCTTATAGTTCGTTTGTCGTTACGATAACGTACAGAAGTGAAAAAGCACGAAAGTAAACACAAAACAAAAAGAGTTGATAGAAAGGGAAAGAGGCCAACAAACCGGGATGAGATATAGAAGACAAATTTAAATACTAGATGCCGGATTATTAATTTCATTACGCCTTTTATTTACAAGTGAACTTTTGAAATCTAAAAAAATATGACTAGGACTATGAAGCTGATGTTAATAATGAGAGTTGTAGAGTAGCAACATCCCTGGACCATCAAATCCTGTATAATATTCTGCAGCTACCAAGCCAATTCTTTGATAATCTGAAAGCATAGGGACTGTTAAGAAAGCTAGGAGGATGGAGTCAAGTATCACGTGCGTTACAAGATATCAGAGAATTGAAATGATTGCTGTCGTAGAAGGAAGCAGCTCTAGTAGAGATTTACTATGCTAGAGCTGATTGGGAAGTGGTTGGGAAGTTGAAGCACTAGTTAACAATGAAAGATGATTTTTAGCCCGAGAACCATAACAAACACTTCTTGTAGTTTAAGTTTCTGCAGTTTCTGTTTCTGAAGGATTAAGACATACACAGTTTTTGACCCTCCAATTCTTAAGCCTAGCAGTATTGTCAAATATGTGGAAAATTTGCTAATTGGTAACGACGAATCCAGTCGGAATGTACAAAATGTACTATGTCGCTGAGCTTGTATGGAGCGGATGTTATCGCCTATCCTATCTTATTCTTTACAGCTATTACGCGAATGGTACAGAATGGTACAATCACAGTATCTTGTTTTCAGGTCCTTATTAAAGGGTTTTGGAACCATTTATACAAAATAACCTTCGAGCAAAACGTAATTTACACGTTGTCCTCAAAGAAAATGAGTTGAGTTCAATGCAATAATGAAAAGGGCAACTATCCTCAAACCAAACCATTTTTTTGGCCGTTTAACGCCAAGGAAGGGTGATAAGCCTCCTATTCCCCTCCCATCCCCTCACCTTTTCCGCTCCCCTTTGATGTCCCTGGTTGGGAAAAAGCTCTTTTAGAAGCTGTCCGGAGCTGGATTTGATAACTAAAGTTATTCTTGTTAAGAGAGAGAACGATCCAGATAGTAGTTTCTTTCGCAAAATGGAGAAAAATATTCCGAATTCCTTGTTGTGTCCTTGCTTTTGCTTTAGAACAATAAATATAAGCATTTCCAAAATTATACATGTACTTCGAAAGTAGCACCTTGGTTGGCATACAGATGGATTTAGGATAAAGCGGAGAACGGCTTTGTCGAGGAAGATCAATCAATGTCGATTCCGCGGAGCACGTGTTCAGTGAATGTGAAGCCTTATATAGATAAAGGATTATGAGGTATATTTGTGGGCTCAATGTCCAGCGGATCGTAGCAAAGTAATTAGTTAGGATCGGTCAGAAAAGATTTCTTCACGTTAGTGCTATAAAGTCCACATTTTTGCGTCTGAGTTAATACCAGATCACTGCTGAAGAGTTGAATCCTTTGAATTACTTCTCTAAGAGAAGATCTTTTCGGATATAATCCTTCCGGGATATCAGTGATAGTGCATAATGTTGCAAGTAAAATGGTATCACATTTCTGTTAACTATCATAAAGGTACTGCAAATTTCAATAACCTGAAATTGGTAGTTGAGGAGAATGAAACGCATCATGGAGTGACTTCGGCTGTAGTATCAAGCTTATACCCCCTAAAAGGGGTCATTCTGAGGAAGACTGTCGAATACGTACTCAGCAATGGTCCTTTATTCACAACAATAAAAAATCAGTACAATGGAAAAAAGCGGCACAGAAAATCTAATTAAAACACCTATTCAAAAGCGTCCTCTTTCCACAATTAATTAAACCATTAAATTCCCAAAGCGGCATCAATATTTTCGCTTCGATTTAAACTTTAACAAAGGATCAAAAATTTTAAGCACGTCCGGGTAATTCTACATATTCCATTAAAATGGTCATGGAAATGAGTACGTGAAACAATGCTCTAATTTTGTTCAATTCCTGAATTTGCCAAAAAATACTTTTCAGTGTGTTTCAGCAGTCCTAGTGGAGTGGAATTCAATTGTTCCCTTAAATTTAATATGTAATTAAATTACACCAAATTAAAATTCCTTTCAGTCACATTGGAAAGAAGACCATTCGGAAGATTTTTAATTACAACATTTCCCGCAACGAGCAAACTTGAAATTGTGCCAATGTTTCTGCTTTCTGGTAGCAGAGATTTGAAATGATTTTTCCCGACATTAAAGAAAAAATGGCTACATTTTAGTAATTAAACGTGAATCGTTGCATGAACATAAATTCAAACTAGTCCCGGAGGACAAGATCCCTTAATTATTTCAATTCCATAAACTCGAAGGGACACCCGTATAATGGAATCAGGATGCGGACTAGGATGCTGAAGTTTTGCATGAAAAGATCCTTTTATGGATTTCATTTTCAACATACTTTTAATTTCAATACTCGTTTTTGGAAAATAAATTTCGCAGACTAATTCAATATGTTGCTGGAAATGTGCTCTTACTCATAATTTCAATATATAGCAATATAACCGATAAAGAATTATTAAATTCACTTACCATAAAATTTCTACTTTCTTAGGATGAATTTGGACAGGGTTCTAATCGATATGGAGAATATGAAGTGAAGTACAACTTCTGCAACTCTAGACTTCTTTGGGTTCCTAAATTTCTGTTAGAGACCTCCGCAAATACTGGAAAACAAATTTTCATTGGTATAATTAACTCAATTGTCATCAAAAACACTTTCCCAGCGGATTTCCGTGTGTCACGGGGACTCCAATTAATTTCGAAGAGTTGGATTCCAAAGATAATCATCAAATCAGCTGGATGAACACGGGAGCCCTCCAAATCAACCAGTGATATGGAAAACGATACTGTAGGTTACTCAATCAACCAACATTTTGGACTCATCACATCATCAGTTATATAAGCTGAAGTAATGTAGGAAAATCGTTTCTGTTGCCGTTCGGTGGAAGTAGTGGAAGGATAAAAAAAGTACTGGAAACATTGAATAAGTTTCCGTTTGACGGCGCAAAGCTTTTAGCGAAAACAAACCAGCATTTCCTGAATTATAGACGATAGCAACACAAACATTTTCAGGAACAGATGACGTCTTAACGCTTTACATCTAAAGGAGGCCAAAGTGAAGGAAGTGAACCTTTTCTAATCTTTTTTATTTACTTTACTTTTTTTCTGAATATCTAGATTGATGCGGTGGATGGATACGCTGCTTAACAAGAAGTTATTGAAAGCTTCGACTTATCGCATGGCAGGATAACGTGCACAAAATTAAATTTGCATGTACATAGTGTTCAGAAGTGTCTCGCTTCGCCATATTTATCGAGTTTCTTCTACTTGTTGACTTTTCTATTAAAGTTTGAAAAAAGGGGAAATTGCGTAACTCTTCTTAGGTCTCAGAGTGGAATTTAATTTATGTCTGTTTTCTTAACCTCCCCCTATCGAAGTTACTTCCCAGAAATGTAACTTCCGTCCAAATTCCTTGCAACGAGCAACATATCAGACAAGTTCGTATTTGAAGGCCTGAGGCGCTACATTCTTTATAGGAAAGTTCAGTCTTTTGAATATATGTTCTGTAGATGTCTGTTTATTTTAAAAATACTTTATGCTTTGAGCTTCGAAAATTCTAATTAAAATCTTAGGTTGAATTGAAATGAATATTTTTTTACTTTGCGATAAATTTGAACTACGTATGTGGGTTGCACTGAAAGTTTTGTAAAGCAAGAGAAATATAAATGTAAGCGTATTTATAAATATCCGCGGTTCAAGTTTTCCGAATTATTGCCCATTATGCTGTGTACCAACCCTTCCGGGAATATAACAGAAATCAGTCCACGAATGGCCTCTTTTACTGAGTGGTGAAAACAAAACAAAAGGCTCTTTCGGGGAATCCATCAAATTTACTTATAGGGGATAATACCTCTTCTTTTATCCACTTGTACTTTTCCATTTTATCAAGCTTGTGCACCGATCTGAAGGTTAATCTGCGAAGAAGTAAATTAGGTGAGATTTGCGTGGAGGGTGAGTCTCCTAGACGAAATCTCATGTGAAGTATCATCATGTACGAGTATCTTTAGTATCACTGGCAACGAGATAAATGTCTCTCGTCCTACCTACGCTTTTTATCACTACTTTAATGGGAAAATCTCCAGTGTAATTGCCTGTAATCAATTCTTATGCTCAGTCCCCGACACAAAACTTCGCAGAATAACTTCCATGAATTCTTTTTCAGCACAATAGTAATAATGTGGAACAGGCTACCATTTTCTGCTTTATGCGGAATATACAACGACGCCTTCATATAACTGCGCAATACCTATACTCCTTGATTTACCTTTTCACAAAGTCCAAAAATCTGGTAAGACTCGGTTAGGTTAGAAGGAAGATCACCTACTAATTTGCCATTTGGTCTCACCAGATTAATAAGATCAATTGTTACATCATATTTTATAGTCGAAGAGTTGCCGGCATCAGAAAAATATCCAATGGGTACTGTGACGAATCGCGGAAGTTCGCAGCAGTCTGTGAGCCTACTGGGTCTCACTTTCGTCAGTTCAGACGAACAGGAATTGTGAAACATCTTCAGCCTATTCTTCTTACAGAGGTTCTGAATGCTTTTACAGCCTCTGTAAAAGTTATTGATACGGATACATCTTGCATATACCTGTTTCACAGATAGTATCCCAAAACAATTTCAATAATTAAAGCAAGCACAATTGAGTTGCGAAACTCGATTCGAATAAAAATGACTCGTAGTTTACATTAAATATTTTTATAGCGGAAATTCAGTTATGAACTATGTAAGTTGACTGGAAATTAATCATGTGTAAGAGGGTGTAATCTGTGCTAGGCTATTGCTATAACTATTGTAAGCTTGACTAAACTAACTAAAGACCTTTGAAATATTTTGCTTCCCGGAAGTATAAAAAAAGGCTTTCTTCAACCGACAAACGTTCGTACACTCTTACAAAAACTTGAAAGTCTTATTTAAAAATGTGTCACAGAAAGAACTTATTGAAAGCATAAAATAATCCATCACGTTTTAGGAAGCCATAGACGATGTGGTTAATGATCCGTACATCTTGGAATTTAAGTGGCTTACAAATGCAAATCATGCCTCAGCCGTAAAAAAAGTCCTTACATCAGTTCAGAATTCCCTTCCGTCATTTTATTTGGCACACGATTTCAGTGTGGAACTATGTCGTGTACATGACAAGACCTGGAATTCATCAAGGTCGGATTCATGCAGACTATTCTTTATAGTCGCCTGTTTTTTATGATACTGTCACAGGTCCGTACCTATCTAACTACATACTTCATTATTGCTGCACTGCAAGGAAAAGATAGGAAGTTTTATGGGTAAGAAAGAGTTAAATTAAAGTAATATAAATTCTATCGCTTCGCAGCAGAATTAGCAATAAAAATTCAGAACCTATGAGCTAGATCTACGCCAAAACATATTGGGATACCCGGGTATCCACATACAACTTGTACGAAAACTTGCATTAAAAATTAGCTGCGCAAATGTTCTTGGATACCCGGGTATCCCATTATGTATAGAAGGGTTAATAGCAACTGTTCCCATTCAACTCAAACTTTCAAACTTTGATTAATTTTTATTATGTTTTCAATAAAAAAAATCTCCTAAAATTCATACCTAAAAGGAAGTCACCGAAATCCACTTTCGTTTACAGAAGCTTTTCGCAAAAAAATATATAATATATATATATTTTCTGCATAAATTATCCGAGAATGAAAATTCCTTAACACCCCTAACATAAGCACATCCCCTTTCAGTACATGCTTACGGAAATATTGAAAAATGAGCTATGAGGCTATCCGTTGCGGCAAATCATAAATACAAATCAAATAAATCCGCCAAGAAAAAAATGGTTTCGGTGTTATCGACCCAGAAGATTCCCATAAAAATAGAATATACATAAATAAATTTAGCGAATGTCAAACATGGAAAGTTTTGAGGCTTTCCTTCCTGCGGAATTCGGTTTTGTCAATACATCATTTCTACGTCTTTCCTGTTGGAAAATCTAAAAAATAGTTGCTATAGGGTGATTGAGTTTAAAAAATGAATGAGAATAAAACAGAACAGATCATATGTCAACTGAAGGATAATCACGTCATTTATCGTCCGAAAGTTACCAGATATGTACTATACAAAGATGAAGAAATTGAGTAACCTGCGAATGGCTTTCAGGACACTTTTGGCGGAAGAGAATGGAAAATAAATTGACCGTCATTAATTATTCGAGAACTTTCAATTAATTAACTTGGTGGAAGGCTTGAAACCTATTAATTTGGCTTATAATGTCCATTCATAATTATACTTTGTTGCCAGAAGAAAGATTGTGGTTTACAAATTTAAATCTTAAAGTAGTCAAGATACAGAACAATTTTCGAACTAAAGAGTGCGTTTAAAGAGTAGCAGTAAGAGAATAAATAATAAATTGAAATTTGTAATTTTAAAGAAAAAAGAAATTAATTAAGAATTCTATAAATTAAATGTTGTAGTGTTTTAAATCAACGAAAATGAATACACATTTATTAAAGTTCCAGTGTAAACACCTTAAAGTATAAAAATACTTCTATATAAGTAACAATGCCTTAGTTAATAATCGTTAGATTAGTCTGTGATCAAATTTACTAAAGACGGTATTGCCAACACTATAAATATGATGAAATAAACTAAGGTGGAAGGTTTGATATTACAAGCAAGAGGATCGCAGGTTTAACGAGATATCTAATCCCGAAAAAATATTATTAGACGCCTTGTCATAATTTGAAAAGTCAAAAAGTTCTGGAAATGGTTTGCCCATTAGTTGAACGAAAATCAAAAACTTAGAAAAAGAAATCATAGTATTTGGAAAAAAATTATTACCTGTAGTGAAAGTAGATCTTCCTCATTGGCATTGAACGTAATTTTTCCAAGGTAGAACTTATCCACCAAAAACTCGTGAAAAACAGTTTGCATTCGTTAATCCATATGGACCCATTCTCCTTCATGATAATGCAAGCCCTCATACTTCACAAATTACTGTACAAAGATTTTTAGAGTTAGATTACGAAGTTCTTTCTTACAGTTTCTATTCCTCAGGTATCTCTCCAACAGATTTTCATCTTTTTAGAAGTTTGGAATAATCCTGGCGTCAGAAAATCCTCCCGCCTCGAACATAAGTACAGAGAAAGACATTCCACAGAAAAGAAGATAGCACTCCTCCCTGTGGATAGCCTCTCGTGACCCTACCTCGCGTGACCGGTCTGCATCTTGATTGCCCTGTTCTTTAATATGTTGTCCACCCATCTTACCACCACCGGGTTAACCTCATGTCTCAGCAGGGCAATTTTTAGTTTTTCATATTGAATTTTGTCGAAAGCACTTTCAGTGTTCATGAAACTGGCCAAAGCAATGCCTCCTGTGTTCTGTTCCTCCTCCGCTACTCTCACCAGCTGATGAAGGGAATAAGGTATAACTTCTTCAGCGTTATATACTCCAGGCAGTCCATCAGCACCCTCTCCATTGTTTTCAACAGAAAGGATGTCAGATAGATGACAAAATATTTGAAGTTAGTTTCAGGGATATACATATATCCAAAGTGTGGAGAGATGTGAGAATGGTATTTACGATAAAAGGCGAATCAAAATCATATCGTCCAATAAGCCTATCCTCATTCATGCTAAAAACTATCGAGAAGGTAATAGGTCAAGATAGTAGAAAGGAAGTAATTGATGAAACATCTCTACAGCCGCAAGCCTATAAAGCAGGTAAGTCCATTAGTACCGCTTTACACCATTTAGCGATTAAATTGGAAAGAACAATAATGAAAAAAACCCGCCTTTGCGCCTTCGAAGACATTGAGGTGGCTTTTTGTGCAATGAAAAAAGCGGCCATAAAGAAGGGCATAAAGGTTCCAGCAGCGGTGGTATTATGGGTGAGAAACGCGTTGTCCAGCCGACTGATAATAGCTGACCTGGGATTTGAAACAGCACGCATAACAACCACTCCTGTTGTGGAATGTGGTCGTTAGTTGTGGACAGGCTTCCTCAAGAATTTTCCGAATCTGGATTTGATAACCAAAGTTATGCCGATGATCTGGTTATTCTTGTTAAGGGAAAGAACGATCAGGAAATTTCTGATCAGATGCAAAACGCCTTAAAACATGTCCTAAACAATCCTGCGAGTTCACTTGGACAGACAACAAAAGTTCTCTTTGCAAAATGGAGAAAATTTAGGATTCTCAGAATCGTGACCTTACGCTTTACTACCCCTAGATAGTTTTCTCAAACCCAGCTCATGTGACTGAGTGACTGTAAATTGTTTCGTTTTAGGTCAGGTGCCGCTAACTTCCTTACTGCCTGCTTCATTTAGAGAAAATTCCGAAGTAATAATACCACAATTTTAAAATTCAAAAGATCGGAAGAGCA
>QYTT01090272.1:53934-80846 GCA_006980735.1 Dasypogon diadema
AGTTCTCTTTGCAAAATGGAGAAAATTTAGGATTCTCAGAATCGTGACCTTACGCTTTACTACCCCTAGATAGTTTTCTCAAACCCAGCTCATGTGACTGAGTGACTGTAAATTGTTTCGTTTTAGGTCAGGTGCCGCTAACTTCCTTACTGCCTGCTTCATTTAGAGAAAATTCCGAAGTAATAATACCACAATTTTAAAATTCAAATCACAGTCTGCAAATTAATAAAATGTTGCGGGCAGCAAATACGTTTTAATAACAGACCTAATTTCTGCACTTTGCTATTGTTAGCAAAAATGATACTGGCCCCGTTGGTGATAAAAAACATCCAAGAATTTTCCCTCAATCCGAACTCCCATTCCACGGCATTTTCGCAAACAACTCTAATTTGCTCGATAAATTTTCATGAAAGTCACATTAAAGAATATTAAAAGACCATTTTCTCCTTGGTTTCCTCTAATTTCGCATAGGCAAAACGTAAATATGATGCTGTTGTTGCCCGCCTTTCCCAAGAAATCTTTGCCGTAAATTGCCAGAGGAGACATTTTTTAGAACGGACTTTTCTTTTGTTTCAAAGATGTTTTCGGCGTATGTTCCTTATCCAAGAGTTCAACATACGACGATGATGGACGACTGTAGCCTCGACGAGTTCAACTTGCGTCGTTAATTAAAGCAATTTCTAATTATGTTTCAAACTTTAATGTGTGCAAGTCTGATAAACTTTGATTAGGTTGTTAACAGTTTTCGCTGCCGTTGGAACACGTACATGGAACATGGAGGTGTGGGAACACTGCGGAAATAAGGACTGCCTCGAAAAGTTTTGAACGGTTTTCAAATTTATTATTGAAGGGTGAATTAAAAAGATATGTTTTATTTTAAACACTTTTTTTGGTTGATGTCTTAAAAATAGCATTGCTAGATGGCTTTGAGGCACAGTCTTTGGATTTTGCTGCTGTTCATTCATCTCCCGAAATATTTTTAAAAAAGCTGACTTTCGTACCGAGCGTTCAACTGGTGACTTGATGACGCTAGTTACCGAACGCTGGCGAGTCAGGGATAGTTACGCTCGATATCTCGAAGGCTTTTGATAGAGTCTGGCACTCTGCTCTTTTAGTCAAACTTTAAGCTTTAGGTCTAGACCAATCTCTTCTCAATTGGATTGAAAGTTTCCTTTCCGATCGCTCCATTTATATTGCTTTGGACGGTGTTATTTCTAACTCCTATAGCAACAATGCTGGTGTAACGCAAGGCTCTGTATTGTTTCCCACTCTTTTTCTGTTTTTAATTAATGATCTTCGATCTCTTACTTCCGATTCAATTTATAGCTTTGATGACGATCCTTGATTTCGCGGACTCATTTGAATCAGCCGCTGATTCTCGTGGCAATGCCCCTGATAATAATCGAGCATTCATTCAACGAGGACATTAGAAAAATCCTTCCATGGAGCAGAGCAAATCGTGTCGTGATTAATGCATGCAAAACTTAAAACTGTCTGGTCTTTCTCAAACGAACCTCAAATCCGCCACCACTATTCTTCGTCAATATGGTGAATGAATCACACTTTCCTAACTTGAACATCCCAGGAGTTCAGGTATCTAACAAACTTAGTTGGACAGATCACATCTTTTCCCATAGACGCAATAATATAAATAGCGTTTCCGAACCAACGCATACTAAATATTGATACCAAAATTGCTTCAAAATATAACTCTCTCCATTAAACTCAAAATGTGGAACTGAACTACAATTTTTTCCTTTAAATATAAGGGGGAAAAAATAGACAGATGTATTGTTTTATATATTTATCCTTTGTATCCTAAAAAAATTATTTGACATTTTCCGGGCAAGGTAAACTCATTAACCAGTGGGAAAATTTCGATTTTGTTCAGTTTAAGTTTTTTTTGAACGATTTGAATAATTTAATATTGTGCACCAAATTTTGTAAAATATATTTGTATTGACAATTGACGTAATTAAATGCTTTTATCGATTTTACATAAAATTCGTACGTGCTAAATAGGTTTTGAATGCAGCGCCCAAAAATTGTTTAAAATTTTAAATTTGACACTCACATTAATTGCTCTCAGAAATTTTGTTTTATAAAAACCACAACTTCCTTTTCGAATCTGCTACTATGACATCAATGTCAACACAAAAGCCAACTCGGAACAAAGTGAATATTTGCAATGCCATTAGACAGTTACCTCTCAACGAACATCCGGAAATATCCATGACATGTTTATCGCTGGTGGTGAATAGAAAAGTTTTCAATTCAATTTTATCGGACAATTTTTTCCAGGAAATAATGAATGTAGTAACGAAGTGTTCCAATTGTTCGCCCATGTCAAACTATGGATGTAAAACGTAATGAAGACAGAACACGAATAGAATACTAAATGCAATTTTACTACTGAAATTGAACGTAATAATTTGCCATTTCTGTTTAAAGGAACACATTCGAATAAAACCCATGGCCTGAGAGGAAAACGGAATTTTAAAATTTTAATTTCTTCATTCTGTTATTATAGCATAATTTAAAATCAGAAAGGGAGAAGTATTGAGCACCGATTGAAGGCACATAGATCTAATACACAGTACGATGAACGAAAATAGAAAATTGTATGCTGGACATACCATCGCTTCAGACGGTGGACTCCAGTGTAAGGACAAAATATTAGCATATACAGTATTCACCCTGTTTACACCCATCAGAAAAATTTCGCCACATAAGGATATGCTCGGACAAGGCGATGAAAATAGTTACTATATTCTAAGATCGTGTCAACAATATTATAAAAAAGTAGGTATGCTATTTTGGCATATTTGAAAATCTCAGGGAGCAAAGTTAACCTTAGGGAGACTTTTTTGAGCATTGAATTGTGTACCCGATCGACCCTTGGGAGTTGGTCTATAGTTTCTCCTACACCAAAAGCGTATAGATCAATAAGTTTAACCTCTATTCTGATAAAGGCATTGGAACGTACCCCACTATTGTAAATTTACTATCGCACCTTTGCGAACACCTCACTTCACTGAGGTGGTCCACTCCATTCAAAAAGGCTTTCTTTTCAAGCAATCCTAGTTATGTTTATAAAAGGGACCTCCAACAATCTCCCGTATCTATTTCTATGCAAATAAATCAAACTGAAGTGTCTGTCTGTAATTTCGAAATAACTGTCTTTTCTTAAGTTCATATGATTATTTGCCTGTTATCAAAACCCAAACACCCGTTTTTAAAATTTCCATCTGTCAGTCTGTCGGTCTGTTTGTCCGAACTAATTTTCGAAACGGCTGAACCTATTTTGAGGGGACTTTCACAGTCAGGTAGGGGATTTTGCAAGGAGTGATCTGTGGTCATTTTTATCCTGCCAATATTTAGGGTTGAAATTAGGACAGCATTTTAATTGCAACTGCCACTAAGGCCCTGTACATAAATAATATAATCTGTTATATTATTAGCCTATATCTAGGTCTATTTCTTACCATATAAGATACCTACCCATAAACAGCTGTTTTTATAACTTTTTTCTATCTGTCTCTTGCTTCTGGATAAACTCAAGAACGGTTGAGTTCGTAAAGATAGAATGTGACAGGGTTACAGGGTTTACGTAGCATACCAATCTGCATTTTGTATCATCTCGATAGCTACACGGGTTCCGGAGAAATCGCCGAAAACGATAGTCATAAGGACATAAGGGTGAAATTTGTATTTAACGATTGGTAGCGCCAGTGCGTTAAAAACAAAGCGAATGGTTGGCCACGCTGGCGGTCGCGGTGGTGGGTGAAGTGTGTAGGCTGAACGAGGTAGGGAGGGGTAACAAAAGCTCGTCTGAGCTGTCGCTACATCAGAAAAAATTGTCTATCGTTTATGTCTGTTGTTTACTTTCATATTCTGTTGCTGATACTAATAGCGTTGTCGGTTTGGGCTCTGTCGTAATCTCTATTAAAATTCATATAAAATGCAAAGCTCATTGACTGACATTAAATATAAAACAGTTGGGAGAATGGTTAGAAGCGGATGTCAAAGTCATAGGTTAAACACAATAACGCGGACGCGGGACACGGACACGGGCGACGGAATTCAGTCTTCCGCTGTACAAGACACAATACAGTGGATGACGGATGCGTGAACTTAACAGTTGTGTTTACAAGCAAGTGACATTTGTTCTGTCAGCAGTGTTGCGACTAGTTTTGATTTTGGTTTGTGTGGAGCTTATTATTTAAAATTTAAAATAATTTAAAAATAATTGCGAAAATCTGTCAAAAAATGCACATAAAATTCACAATTTCACTAAAATTCATTCTTAACGGTTGGCACCCCTGAGCGGCTATGGGCAAAAATTAGAATTAGACTTAATTGTGACAGCTAGCCGCTTGTGTTCATGTGTTCTGTGCGGACACATAAGAATTTTGATGTGTTCGTGTTCTCTCTGCGTTCGTCTCCCATGCCCGCGTAATTGTGTTTAGGCTATCAAAAGAAAAATGGAAGGAGAACTGTGCACATAAAGAGACGATAATAATCGATTGTTTCGAGCAAGCAACTAAATCCACTGGTAGCCGTCAATGGAATTTGACTTCGGAACAAGTAAATGAATTAAATGTGAAAAACAAAGAGATTAAATGAGCGACAAATCAAAGCGCTGTGCTACCGTTTTAGACTTATTATTAATATGTTTGTTTTTACCAGCTGTACTGAATGTTTAATTTATAAATACCAGAAATTGAAAATAATTTTTATTCGTTGTTTTGTGTTTATTGCAATTTTCTGCTGTCAAATACAACAATTTCTTTCAGTTTACGTATTTTTACGATTGCAAGGAATTCAGTTTCTCCGCAGTGGAAATCACCAAACGGCAGCACTTTTCTTAATTTTCTTTGATTTCCTTCCTATTTAAGTGAAAATATCTCAAAAATCTCTAACTATAATTTGACAACTAAGCAAAAATCTGAACAAGATGAACATGAAAGCAAAGGAAGCAGATACTCCCATAAGCACTGTACTGACATTAATTCTGGGGCAGGATATAGTTCAGCTGTTCGATACGTTTATACTTGAAGATAATAATTAAAGTCCAGTATGCTTATTTAAAAAACTGAACTTTTACCGATCACAGAGAACTAGTGTCTTATGCATCATGCATAATTTCACAGCTGAGAGGCAGTTTTTGTGCAGAGCATCAGAATGTGGCGAAATCAGAAGAAATTTAATTACTTAAAAAATAGGTAAATGGCCACTACACGGTTAAAAATTTTGGAGTAAATTTTAATATTTTTGGTACTGTATATGTATATGACTACACCAGAAAAATATTAAAAGTTAATTCTTGGCATATATTAAAATGAAATACTTCTAGCCTTAAACTTTAATACCAATGATGAGTAAGTTTTAAGACGTCTACCTGTAAAAATTGAACTCAAGCTTTCAACCCCGAAAATTTTTTATTTGTATTTTGTAGTATTAGTATGAAAGCATTAAAATACGGAGCCGTAATTCTCCTTAACACTCATTTGTCTTCTTAATAGCAATCCGCATAAATATTGGAACTCAACTTGGGTCGAGTCAGAACTAAAGTGCTTATGTATATACTACACAAAAATTTCTATTACGAATTATAAGCTGAATGAAAAGTACTTATGTATATACTACACAAAAATTTCTATTACGAATTATAAGCTAAATGAAAAAAAGGTTTTTCATATGTGGCAAAAAGTGTTGCCACACAACATATACTTGAATGTGCTTTTAATATTTTACGATGATTAAAACTAAATACGACTTGCATTGAATATAAGCCTTAATAACCTTAATTTACTCTCGGATTTTTAACCGTGTATATGAAATAAATTTATGATATGTTTAAATTTCGTTTATTGTAACTCATCTTCTACCTTTTATTTGAGCATTTATAATCTTACGTTTTTACTTTTCAATTGCATTTATCATAGTTCACTGTAAAAAAAACAATGTGTAGTGTGCTCACGGGCTATGACCCGATAATTGTGACTTTTGGAGATATAAATTGTTATTCTTGGGCTTACAATAATTACTTCTAGTAAAACAATACGTAGCTGTTAAGTATTCTCTATATGATTCCAAGGATCATTTTGCTGTTGCTATCCCGAAAACGCACACAAAATTGAAAGCCCTGAACTCATAATTTTTTTCAGTATTTTAGTTTAATTTGAGAAATGAGTTAAATTTGTTTTCTATCGTTTCCTCCACATAGCTAGAAGTAGTTAACTTAATTGTGTAGAGTTTTTAATAATAAATAAATGAAAATGATACGAAAGCAATTTTTTGTAGAGACTTTTATTTTTTCAAGTGTTAAGGTAATGGAAGACTACAAGGGAAATTTGTAAAACAGCATTTTGAGGTTCACAAAATATCTGCTAATATATCCTAACCATCCACACATTCACATGAATCCTTTATTAAGGTCGTAAATAAATCAGTCTCTATTGTAATAACTGCCGTATATCAGAAAAGCAATATTAAGTTTTTGGTAAATAAATTCATCTCCGGCAGGATTATAATCTCTGAAGCTTTCTATGTGGTATAACATTTAAATTTATTGACTCTTGCTCATCATTGCTGCTCTTTACCGCAAAACCATTTGTATACATTCTCATGAGATGAAACTGCAAGGGATCATAAGCCCAGAGGGTTACTCCAAATGAATTAGTGAAATTCCCAACTAGCAGGGAAGTGCTCCAGTTAAATTAAAGGGAAATGACCGTATTTTCAGGCATTTATGTGCGAACTAAGCAAATTATTTGCTCATGAACTCACATCAAAGTGTAATTTCCGAAAACAAGACCTTCCACCCTCGGGAAATTTAAGGATATTCGTTCTCTCTTCTTTTCCTCTGTTTTTTTTTCTTTGTTTTGAACAGAACATTTCATAAGTGTGCCTACATACGTATATGACTGCTTTGCTGTGGTAATCTATTCACTTGTGACATTCATCAACTAAACTACGTAGTTAAGTTCTAGTGTGGGGGAATGTTGACTTTACGGCGAGAAACGAAGCGCGTAAATATATTTTTTGTGGGATGTAAAAAGGGAATTCATTAGTGCGTAGTTTGCACCTCTCATGTTATTATAGCAAATATATTTATCAAAGCCATTTTAGAGGTTCTTAATAATAAGGAAAAACACATAAAAAGAAACATGCTAAGAAGCTGTACTTAAGATGAAATAATAAAGAAGAGTATATGTAGAAAATAAAGTATATAGGAAGGTTTAGGAATGAGTTGCATAATGGCGTGCCCATAATAAATACAGAAATAAATTGCCTAACGCCACGTTTTCAAAAAGACATTTGATATGGCCATCAAATAAAAAATTCAAGAGTGATGAAGTGAATTAGATATGTAGAAGGTAAAAATAAAACCTTTTAAAGCATGGTATTATGAATCTGGTTTGACAATACCTTATACATGCTTGCTAATATCGTGTTCTAGAAATAGACGTGATTTGAATGTTATTTGAGTTTTGTTTTATCAAACATCAACGCAAACAAATGAATCGTCTCTTTTCCACTATATTCTTTATATGCCCAGTTATTTCTTTCCTTTAATGTTCTCTTCTTTCTTTTTTGTCTTTCCTAATAGCAAAATTGTGGCTTTGTAGATTATTGATTGGTAAAAGAAGTAGAAGTCTGTAGCGTGCAGCTACTGTTTGTGGGAAAAATACTAATTAAATCGCAATATTAAGTGCAGTGGCTCATAATCCACATGCAAGCCTCCGAGAAGTATTCTACCGTATCACGTGTCCTTACATCAGGAACTAAATGGCGATGACTTTCAAAACCGACTAACGTTTTGCCAATGGGCAGCTGAGCCAGAACATTTTTGCTCTTATAGGTACTATTCGCTAATGAATCAACAATCAAACCACGGTGAGCTGCATTATTGGAATGTAGAAGACCCACACTGAATTCGTAAAGTAGACCATCAGCGTCCTTGCTTGGTTAATGTTTAGTGTGAAATACTTAGTTGGTGACAAACTTATCGGACCACATTGTATTGACGGTAATTTAAATGGTAACAAATACCGAAACATTCCTGAAGATAAACTACCACAACTGCTTGAAGATCTGAGCTTGGAATTGCGACAGAGTATGCGGTTTCAAGTGGTATTACAGAGAGAGTCAGCCAATAAGTGCGCGAATCAAAAACACTCTCATCTGCAAAACTATGAATTGGATTGGATTTAATCATTCGTTCAAACACGTGGTTGAGGTTGTTGATGAGATATTTTGATAACCTACCCCGTAGCTCATCACACATGGGTGGGCAAAATTATTTATTGATTGGGCAAAACTGGGAAAAACTTAAACAAATAAATCCTAAGATTTTTTGTGTGAAATTCTAATTTGGGGGTGCTAATTTCACAGAGCTGTCAATATAAACTCCAATATTCTCATTCTTAGCAGAATAATTTAAATATTCTGTTGACACCTTTAACGCCTCTTCAAATTTACAACGAAAACGGGTATGGTAATGGAAAATGCTGTAGATCAATGAGGTTTCGATTTCTCAAAGCAACTGATGAAACCATGATTAAGGAATTTGCTCTTGTTGAGAATTCAAAATTTAAGTAAACACTTGCGAATTTTGAGTACAATACATATTTTTTAAAACACATGAGGATGGAAAGGAATGCAATATAATTCCTCAGAACAGATCATGTTTTATTATTTTTAAAGCCAATTTCAATTCTTTCCGTTTATTCATCACCTACTGGAGCGAATTTTATAGATGCCATGTCATATCGAAATAATTTTGCTTGTAACGTAGGATGTTCTACTTAGAACTCATATAAAACAAACAACGTGTATACGTTTACACAAGGATGACTGGAATAATATAAATAAAAATGGATTTTTCTTTCCAGAATTTTTACCATCTTTTCTTACGTTTCAAGTCCATGTAAACGACAGAGCAGGTACCTATGCATGTAATAAAGTTCTTTCTGCTTAGCACAATTAATGGAAAAATTAAGAATGAAAAATATTTCCAAGTGCCCTTATGAACTTTCATACAAATTTCAGGTTCCTTGGGAAAAACCCCATAATTACCACATTAGGGTTTCTACTGAAAGAAAGCTGCTGTATGAGTCCTTTTTTTTTAAAATTCGGCGAGTCTACTTCTAAAGCCACAGTAAAAATAAATTCTAACGGACTTTAATTGTGTTTAGGTTTTGATCTTTACTAAAAAAACATCTCATATAATAAATTTGTTTCTTTTTTTTAGTTGACATTAGTTTGATTTGTGAGATTCTATTACGACTTGGAAAAGTGGAAAATGCTTTCAGAACAATTTGCAATTGTGGAATGAGGTCCCATTGAAACTATCACAAGCAAATTTTCTTCCATCAAACGTGATTGCGTGGACCAAGATCTGTAATAAAACATTGCATTTATCTACCTGGGATTGCCTCGTAGTTGAAACTTGTTATGATAGAAAAGCAACGGAAGAGATACTGGCATATTTGTAAGGGTCGGCTATGGAGTTCCAAGGTCCGGAACTGTTTTCCGCCATTAGGGGAGGCATGGTGAAGGACCTAATAGAGAAGTGGGTCATAAAAGAACATAAAAATCGGTGAGAAAAAAATGACGGCTTGTCGACAGGCTTGGAAGGCGATTAGGCTGTCTTGCGAAAAGACCAAAGTTCTAAGCATGGAGCGAGGAATACTCTAACTGTTAGTTTCTATAACTACTAGGCACGGCAGCTTCGGATATCAATTGAAAAGGATGGGGATCCCGGAGGATGATACGTGTAGATTGTGTCTGGAGGACGCTAATACGGCGGAGCACATTGTGTGCGAAGACCCGGCTTTGGCGAGCATGGGGCAGCTATATTATATATACTCGCAATTTTTGGTAAAACCACTATCAAATTTTTGCTTATCAGGCCTTTTTTCCTAAAATTCTCTATTTCGTTGGGTTGGGTAACGAATTTTCAAGAATTGTTTCTAATTTATTAAATTATGCCTGTTGCCAATGCGACCTTCTGGAACCTTTTTAAAGGATCCAGGGCCAATCATCATAGCTTCATACATCGTTCCAAAAACTAGAGGTGCCTTGCGATAATCGAGGTCCACACAATAACTTTCTTTATTGGAAGTAAATATGGTATGTTCTAGGAGGGTCTTAAATTTTTTATATTATATATTTATATATTTTATATATTACATTTGTAAATAAATCTCGTTATACAAATTTTTTGTCATTACTAAAGAAGGATAATGTTTGTAAAGTTTTGAGGTCCTGGGGGAATGGAGATTAACAATATGAGAATGTTCTAAATTATATAACGAACAAGAACAATAAACTGACGGTTCAAACGATTATTTTATCATAGTGTATAAAATTATTCAAACAACCATTTAATGCAATTTTGTCGGAGAAGTCATTTCTAGAAAGCATTAAATATAGCAATTAAATAAAATTTTATAGCAGCAAGATTAGATTTCACCTTTAAACAGAAAATTTCTAAAATTTGTACCACAAAAGCATTCTGATTAGCTATACTAAGTATTATGGAACAAGGTGGAAAGCTAGTGGCATTAGTATTCAAGTAGTTTCTTGTTAAACATGTTTCTAAGTCCTGACCCCACGCAAACAACAATAATATCCGTTCAAAACTATGTGTATCCGACCAAAGAGGACGGCTACAGAATATAAAAATTTGCTACGTCCACAAATTGCTTGTTTACTCAGAACCGAAAGTTCCAAACTTTCAATACTCGCATACAAACTTCTAAAGGTTTGTGCTTTTCTACAATTTCTGCTTGAAGTTTTCGCAATGGAAATCCGTCCAATATTTGTCTGAGCATGGAAGCCACAAGGATGAGAATGGGGGATCTCCAAGAGCATACTTGACGATAAGTATTAACGCAAGAGTCGTTCGTCCTAAAGAGGATTGGCAAAAAAGGAAATCAGTTAATATGATATTTAAGTGCACTTATGAAATCTGATTTATAGAAATAAAATTCTGAATTATCTGACTTTTTTTTCGAAATACTTTTGAAATTAATTACCCAGTCCAGCCGAGGAGGATGGGCATCTTTCATGTAATGAGTTAATGGTCTTCCCTCACTTCCATAATTTGTCCCCAAAAACCCCGACATATTTAGGCTCTTCCATAAAAGTCTCCTTGATAGCATAAGACATCTGCAGTTTCTATAATGACAACGACCATCGCATCCGGTCGGTTTCATTTGGGACAATTTACTTCATTATGCCTCTAAATCAGTTGCCTTAATTTCTGGGCTGCCGGGCAATTTCCCTTTGCTTCAATGCTAAAAATTAATTAATTAATTAATTAACTTAAAGGATGGAAAAAACAATTGTAGTAACTTAACTGGAGAGGAAGTGGATGGCCACATCTGCAGAGATATTTACAAGCAAGATTTAATCAGTCATCCTTTGACTTAGTCCACAAAATCCTTTTCATAATGACGTCTTCATATTAATTTTACAGACAATACACATTGTTACATTTTATGTTGATTGTGACCTTAATGTTAAGAACAAATGGAGTTTTTGAGTATTATCTACTGTGATCAAGAAAGACAGGGGGCCCAAACAGGATGATGGAGAAATTTTAATGAATGCGAAAGAATTATCTGACCCTTCAGCATGAAGAATACAACACGACCCTAATACTTTGTGTTTTCTGTAGACTACAACAAAAACAAGGGAAAGGCTTAAGGAACATTAGCCTCGGTATACCGATGGAAGTGAGGTCTTTTATTGAGAAAGATTAAAGCTGAAATTTTAATTTTTAAAGGTAAAACAAAATTGAACTCTGTTCATTACTGCGTTGGCTGAATGTAGTAATGGACATGGAAAGTCTGATATAGTATAGCATACATTTTATTAGCTATAAGTTTACAGACAACTTTACGATAGAGATTCGTAGTATGATAACTTCTGAGTTATTACCTGTTAATTTGTTAAATCTGAACTTTATAATCAAGTGCTAGTTCAATTGTATGTTTAAAACTGATTTTATTTTTCTCTAGACGGTATGGCGGTATGACGATCCCATATGACAAATATGATAACGAGATAATTCTTATACTTGATTCCAATCACAGGCTTTGCATTACGAGCGTCATTTCTGAAAAAGTATATTTTTCGTTCCGTTCAAACACTATGTGTCCTCTAACTCTCCTCTAACAAAGGGACACCTTATTTTCTAAGGAGAGCCCATTGAGTTTCTGATAATTATAATGAAATTGATTTTGGCCTACTACCATAGGTGATAGGTGTTTTGGATTTCTTATTTTTGCCTTATTTTTATATTTCGGAGAAGGCGTTTCACGGATATTTTCAATTAATACTTCAGTAAAAATGAGCTATTCAAAATTTCCTGCTGTATATCAATATATCAACAATTTTATTTTGTAGTTGCTACACCACTGCAGCTTAATAAGGCACTTGTTTATGAATTGAATAGTTTTCGATGTGTCACGATTTCCTACCTATCACAGAGCAGTGGCTGATACGCCAGAAAACAATCATATTCATTTGGGATAAATGGAATGTGACTGTGTTGACTTTTAATTACGTTTCGAAATGATTTCATCTACCGCGGCGAATACTGAATTATTCTGATTATCCTATGAGTGCTGAGTTTGAAATTCTCGAATAAACACGATTTTGCAGATTATAAATTTTGTCACTGACTCTCCAGCAAACAGCACGTAACGCTGCATATTTATGCTCTCGGGATAGTTTTGGCCAAATTTCTAATTAGGAAGGTACTGAAATGTACTGAAATGAAACTCTGATAAGCAGATATATTTTGTCAGTGTAGTGGTGTATGCAAAATTTTATCATGAAAAATGTTTTTCCGTTCCCAGTTCCCATCATTTCCACGCGACTAGCATAAATTAAACTGATATGAAAATTTATTTTGGAAAATTTTATTATGGAAAAAGCCTTGATATTAATTAAGATATTTAAATTTAAAAAAATACTGAATAATTAATCATCACTTCATTTTTAAAGTTTAAAATATTCAAAAAATTTTTCTACATCGAATTGAAATTGCTTCAGGAAATGAAAGGGGGATAATACGCGTCCTGATTGACTCACAGTTCCGCCTCTTTTAACAAAAGTAACTTTTTTTACCAAACTATTGCCAATATTATAGCTAAAGTGGTATTTAACGTTTTCACTTCCAAAACTCTTCAAAAATATGGAAACACGTACGGAATGTTCAAAGGCTCTAGACATAAAGGGTATGGCCATAGAAGCCAACGCGTGATTGGAGCGCGTGCGATCTTTTAGGATTAATCGCTTCTTGTTGCGATGACTGGCCATAAAATAGCGCACGATTTCGTCCTCTCTTTTAAATTTCAAGAATTGTAGATTAAAATATTTTTCAGTAGTCTTTGTTCCATCCAATATGCGGCTGATTACGAATACCCGGGAAAGGGGAAGAATAAGTGTTTTATTATGCCGAATGTTTTAGGGAAAATTGGCTGTAGAGCATTTTTTTATCGCAGTTTCCTCAATGGTGAAACATGATCTGCTTAGAGGTCCTAAATCGGACGACAAAAATTGCCGTATCGGCGGGAGCATTTTGAAAATAGGCATATTTTCTATAATTATTAAAAAATGTATAAACAATTATTGTGTTTTTTGAATTTATTGCTAAAAATCCTAAATACACTAGCTGTAAAAAGTCTGCGTACACCCAGTAATGTGAAACTACTTTTTAGGGAAATTCAAGCTAATTGTAATGAAATTTATTTTCTATATAATCTTTGTATGTTTACAGTTTAGAAAATGCTAACATAATAGGCTCTGAGTAAATGCAAAATGAAAAATAACAATCAGAAGGCATAAAGGTCATGAAAATTCGATAGAAAAAGTCTGCGTACAGTCAAGTTAAAACTATAAATAATATTACTTAATTTAAGATTAAATAACTAGTTGACAATCCTTTTCTTTTGAGGACTTCCTGCAATCTCTTCTGCCTAGAATATATAAGTTTTGAGGTTTTCTAAGCACTGATATTCTTCTATAATTGCTGCAACACATTCTTCAAAATAATGTGATATTGACGAATTCTTCGTTCTAGTAGATCCCATAAATATTCTGGAGAATTGTGGTGGTGCACGAAACTGTTTTGCGACATTAAAAAGCAATCATATCCTCACAATATCCGATGTGAGCTTGGAGTCACTATCGTGCATAAAGTAGTATTTATCACCTAATCGAAAATTTTCACCACTTGATTTTAAATTCTGCTTTAAAATATTTGGGTAGTTATACTACTTATCATATACCCACAGACCATTACTTCACCACCACCATACATATTTCAGAGTATCAGATTATTTTTCTATTCAATGCTGTGCCTAATTCTTTCCAGACGATTTTCTGGCCTCTTATCCCAAAAATACAAAATTTACTTCTTATTCGAAAAAATGACTTTCTCCTAGAATTTATTTGAGTTGTTAATGTATTTGTTTGCGAAGATAGTTCGATTTCGACGACTGATTCTTGAAATAAAGTTCTTCTTGAGTACGATATGCACGTGAATCCCGGCCTTTTCAATACTTTTTCAAGTAGTATCGGTACAAATTTTTCTTACTAAACTTGAGTTCGAAGCTTTTAGTGATTTACCCTGCTGTTATTCAAGGATATTTTTTCACTGCATTTATAATAATACTTTTTTCTCTTGGGGTCGACATTGAGGAACGACCAGAATGGGGTTTTGAGGTGTTAATACCCGTCTTTTCAAAACTTTTCATCACCCATTGCAAAGATGAATGTCATCTTCCCACAATATTGCCAATTTCCTGAAAACTTTTCACTTTTTTCCGTAATTCTATAATGCCTTTACGCTCGTATACATCAATTTCTTGCCTTTCCAACTCCATGTTATCTGGTGCACAAATAATACCACTGTGATGTGTAATTTTCGCATATGTTACATTAATTGCACTATTATAGGACCTACTGGTTTAATTAAAAGATATGATCGAACGGATTATATTTACGTAGTTTAGCTATTTGACTGGAATGCCTCCTTAAACCTTAAATAAAAGGGGTATTGGCAGATACTAAATTTTTTGTGATATACAAGTCGTCGATTAGACCACTGATCAACAGGAATAAAAGCTTATCGAGAGCAATTTCCATTTGTAAACATTATCGAGCATTCATTTGTTCACATTATAAGAGAGTCAATTGTTAGAAATTCGACTAATACTGGCACATTAACGCAAGACTATTGTATTAATTTTTCAATTTTATCTTAAATAAACTCAATATTTCCAGATTATATTCAAATAAGACAAATCCAAAGAAAAACTGAATCTAATTTCCCACAATCTGGTAATGTTATATCAAGGTCAATAATTAGAATAATCTGTTAAAGACAATCACTAGCCAACTAATTGCATCTGATTCGGTAATTAAGTTAACAACTGTGTCGTCCACTGAAATCTAAACCAAATCCTATTCGATTATATCTCTTTCCTTGATTTCTAACCACGGTAAAATTATCTCTAAAACCAAACTGACTTGCATAAATTAATTCATCTGCGATATGCTTAAAACTTTGTGATGTCTGTTTGCTCACTTCACTTAAATTAAATGGAACGTCACCAGTTCGTCACATCAGGGAAAACTTTGCTCCCCTTAAAATCCTCAAATCAGTAATTTTCATTTTAGGTGTCTTATGTCTGCAGCGAATTTCCTCACCTGAAAATGTTTGTGCATACAAAGCCCCTCATAAGGACTGCTTATGAAAGAGCGAATGTTCTAAATTAAATTTGAATGCAAAGCTTTAAGGAGTCTTCGAATTAATTTCCACAGGAAAATTCATAATGAATTCTCACGCAAAAGTTTCACATGCACCCCTTTGTTTTATGCTAACAAATTCGCTATAATGTTATACCTCATGCGGAATATCTGTGCATGAGCCCTGAGGTTTTGTTGGATATTTTATACCACCCCCCGGAATTAACATCAAAATCCGTGAATTGCATTATTGAAAGGTGCTTTAGCAATAATCACTGTAATCTATTTATGCCCGTAAACCATGTTACAAAAATTCCAGTTAAAACCGACTGAACTTAAATTACAATAACGTTCCGGGGGTATTATTCGTATAAAGGGCGCGATTATTTGCCTTGTTAACTTCAAGCTCATTTACATAACGACGGCTTCATTGTCGGAACTCGTAACTAGAAGTTGCACATTTTGTATCTGAAATTTATTTTAAACCGCACTCATAAATATATAATGATCCCTTAATTTTCTGGAGTGGATTTTAAGATTTAAATTTTAGCGCACAATAGGAAAACGATTACTAATGACGATAGAAACGAGCTGGAAGTCATTGTTCTGTGGAAAATTCATTACTTTCAGCTTGCATAATGTTTTAATTGTTTGAATACTATCTCCCCACAATACCACTTAATGAGATGTTTTTTTTGCATTTATATCTATTTTTTTTAAGTTAGGGTTTACAAACACAAATACCTCATTTCATGTTTAAAAATCAGCTGTGGTTAAGAAATACGAAAAGGTAAATATACCTAATAATTTTTCCAATAAAATTTAAAGTCTGGAAATATACGTCTGGATGTTGTACAAATGGAAAGGAACCAAAATGGGTCTTTCGGTACATATCTAAGAAGTTGAAAGTTATTGTTTCAAAAGATGGCTTGTGCTGTATTGTAGTTAGTAATTATAGTTCGAGAGTTTAATATCTCTCGCCGCTGTTTTCGAGTTGTTCCTGGTTCCCCTGCAAAGATTCATTTTAGCTTGCTTGCGTCGGAAAGCTCCTAAGAAATTCTCTCACGTTCAGGTGCTGCACAATGCGACGTCTAGTATAATTGATAGGCACAAAATTCGCAAAATCGATATCCTTAAATTTACCTAATTGTTTATTATACGGTAATTAAGGATACCTCCGGGTATACGATTCGTGGAAATAATTTTAAGAATAGCTTAAAAAGGTCTGCAATGGGTGCGAGTATAACAAAGAGAATATCAGAATATAAAAAGAAAACTAAACTATATTTATTTAATCAGTTATGTATTTGCCATCATTATCTACAATTAACTGCCATCTATTGGGTAACACGTGTGTGCCTTGCTTGTAAAAATCTTCTGGTTTGGAGTCAAAATACTTTGACACTTCATTTTTCAGTTCTTCAACCGAATTGAATTTTTATACCCTATATGATAGATAGGGTATATTAGTTTTAATCCAACGTTTGTAACGAATAGAACTAATAATGCTAGCACGTCCGTCTGTCCGTCCGTCTGTCCGTCTGTCCATCTGTCCCTGCGTCCATCCGTCTGTCTGTATACACGATAACTCGAGAACGAATTGAGTTAGAAGGCTGAAATTTGGTATATATTGCTTTCAGAAAATTTGTAGATCTAATTATGAAAATCGGGCGAATCCCCCACTCCTACAATAGGCCACCATATTGAATATTTGGATTATTGAGCATAATTCATATAGGAAACAACGTATAGTTATTAAATTTAATAAGGAGCAATTTTATGAGACGCTTAACCCACTCCTTGGTCGGGCCGCCATATTGAGTTTTTGGATTATTGGACATAATTCGAAAGGGAAGCAACCTATCACTTTAAAAGTTTGCTATATTATGATACCCTCATCAAGTAATCAGCCTAAGGCTGATTATATTATGTATTTCATGTTTTTTGAATAACAAAGCTTTGAAGACCTCGAAATATGGGAGTATGGTGGACCGGCTCAAACACGCACAAGTGCGGCAGCAAAATGATCTACATACTAAGTGTCGTCATAATACATGTTCTGATCCTGATACAATCCTCTGCTTTTAGATAGTGAACTATCCCTACATTCCTCGCAAGTTCGTTGATCTTGTGGATCATGGGTAGCTGCAATAGAGCAACATTTTCTCCACATAGCCAATACCTCCATAGAGTGATAAAGTTTAAGTTGGTAGATTTTTAGGTGGTGGTACGAAACTATCTTTATTGGGTTGGCTGACCTCTCAGGACCTTTCCTGGCCCCTTTGTCTGACCTGCCTTAAATGTTATATATATAACATATAATTACATACGATCGGAAAAAGCCATTCGCATCACCAGAAGAAGGTCCTGAACGAGACCTTAACAAATTTGGAAAGAAGTGTGTGAATATAGTGGGAATGGTTTTCTTACAAATAATCGACCTAGAATTAAACGAGTGAACCAAATTTCCCCAACTACGTTTACCACATCACTAGAGACGTTGAACATATAATTTTGCACTCGAGCATTTATCGACTAACCAAAGGACGTCATAATATATCTCCGTATACCAAAAGGTCACCGAGAAGAATTTGATGATTACCTTCTGGTCCTTTGATATTATAAGGTAAACGAAAGTTTGACGATTGAGAATGCCAACGATGACCTTTTCTAGCCTGGTTTGTTTCTAAATAATTTCCATTTTAATGGTTTCATATGGTTTAGAGATGGCCATCAGCATCAAAGATACAGCTCTTTCAATTCCGAAGTTGACCTCTCTTGGCATTCAGGTTACTACCCTGGTATATTTGGAGAGAATCTGGTACTTAAATATTCTTTATTTGGCCTCCTGCAGGCGCTACAATCAGGTTAGTGTTGTAACTTATGACCTCATCAGCATAAATAAGAATTTTACGTATCCAATCAGTAGTAGTTAATAGCTTTCGACTAACTCCATCAACCTATGTTTAAATAAGACAAGAACGACAGCATCCATTAGATTATTTCTCGGTGTTGGCTCTCCACTGGTGTCTTGCTTCCCTCTGTGCTTCTGTCTTACCCTGGTTACTGACATAATATGTGTTTAGTGTACATATGTAGATAAGTTAAGAAATCCATCAATGATAAACCTTCTCTGGGTGAAAATAGATTGACTATGAGAATCCCCGACAAATTACTTCTACCCAATGTCAATCAATTTCACGCATCTTAAGTTTGAAGTCCTAAATTCACCCCATCATAAAATTCCTGATTGAAATGGTCAAAAATGCACCCTATGAAACTCAAGAATACACAATTTCCTGAGAAGATATCCCCGTCAAAATGAGGGAAAATCCGTCCGTCATTAATTTGCGTAGCGATGGGTCGGGTAATTTTTCTGTATTTCAAAATGAACTTCGCAAGGTAGAATACAAGTGCAATCGTGAAGTGAAGAGCATTATTACAGGAATCATTCAAATAGAAATGCGCACCCCTTGCAGAGTATATAAATACGGTAATTTTCTGGTAGCCATGTGAAACTCCCCCACACCTCAGGTTATTTCACATACTTGCCCAGGTGGGTGAATACGAAACCTGAGACAACGTGAGACGAAATATAAATGTTTCCTTGAGCGGTGCAGGGTGCTGCGGAGCTACTACAATGGAATTATACTGAAAAATTTACTTTGGTGAAATTTTCGATCCTTTAAGGGGTAGTGAGGCGGCTGTTTTCTAAGCCCTCGTATAAAATTGGATTACAATGATGGCGAAGATGTGTACTGCTCCTTGAATAAAATGAATGTTTCGGAGGGGCGTCAGTATTCTGAATGATGGAAGATAACACCCCGAGCTGTGGATAGGACACCGAAATGTTGCTCGGCTTATGCTTTTCAAGTAGTTGAGGTTGTAAATTTCCGTGAAACAACAAGGTGAAGAGCATCACACCAAATTTAAGGGTAGGGTTCACTTATTCCTGGCGCGTGAGAAAAATTCTGCCAACTTCAGCTTTGATTTCGGAAAATATACGTATGCGTGCGAGTGGTTAAAAAGTGATGCGGGTTTTGCAAATTCGCAAAAGTTCTGAATAATATGGGAACAAAATCGGTCAACTGGTAGTACTGGTATAAGGATTAATGGTAATACCCGAATCTGATCTGAAAGTAAAATGTAAGCCTCATGTAAGAGATGGAAACAAATATACAGGCTGTCGTGTTTAATCAGGTAGATAAAGGTAAAATGTGCTTTTTTCCTTAAATTTCTACAACTGATCGGAAAGAATGATAACGAAATTCTTCGGTAGCTTTCTTGTCCAGGAGTGCACGGATCTACATCATGGTCGCGGGTTCCAGTTGGGAGGGATTGAAAAAGTGTCCAAGTAGTAGTGTGACAGCGTAGAATGGGAGAAAACCCCAGGAAACAAAATGATACATTTATGGATCTTTTAGGAATAATTTTTCCGAACAAATTCTTTATCCTTAGGAATCATTAAAGAGTTTTTTAAATTTCAATATTTTTAGGATTCCAAATTGATTCAGTAAAGAATCTTGAAAGTGAGCATATAGACGTTTATTTATTCTATAAAATGAATTATTTTCTAATCATGAAGGATTAAATTTATGAGCCTCTTATTCTTTTATGATTTTCCATTTCACTTCTAGCGTAATAAAGCAACTGAGGTATTTTCGTAATTATAAAAAACCGTTTTTGTATCAAAAATGTGTTTAATTGCATTCAGAAATTAAAGTTAAATTAACTCCTATTATAGCAATCGAATATTAAATAACACATTGCTTTAATGATTATTAATACTGAAAAAAGAACACTTTCCCTTTTTAATTGGAGAGCATTTTTTCGATTTTTACATATATTTAAATTTTTATTCTTGGCGGTCTTTAGTATACTGAAAGGATTTTTTTTTTTTGTAATGTCATTGAAAACTTCTTTTGCTCTGGCAAAGTTTTGATGGGATGCATCTAAAAAATATCATCAAAGAACCAAATAGATCTATAATAAAACTAAAAAATTCATATTACTTTTCATTGCCATTGTGGTACTAAGTCCCCTTACACAAGTGTGCGCCTCCAAGAAAAGTGTTCAGCGACTTTGTTTATCATCCTGAATAGAAATTAGTTGGGACTAGAATTTGTTCAAGGTCTGGCTTTCTCGATTTCTATTAGGGCTCTGATAGGGCAGCACCCCAAAATGGAGGAGATGTAAAGGATATTCAGGAAAACTCAATAATCGTGCGAGATCTTCCAAGGGGAAATGTCAATCTAAGGCGTCAATACCTCTTTCCTGAGTATTGTTCGCCTTTAAGAAAAATGTTTCATTCACGAACAGGGAGTTCTGGTCCACCTTGTTTCTATATCTGTGATATATCCAGTGAATTCAGCAAGATAGCCCATTTTAGTGCGCACGTTCTTCAATATTAATACAACAATACCTTCATTTTTCTTATCTTATAATCTTCAGTGTGATGATTCCAGGTCAGGTTTGGAACCAGAAAGGAGGGCCACCCAAAAAAATTAAATTCTAGATTCTAATCGTTGTTAAGGAAAATTCTCTATTTCTATCTTACTTGCGTTGATAGTGAGTTCCTCTTCTTCACACCATCCTTCGCCTACTTGGGTAAACATTCCCCATCAGATCAACTGCAGTGGTCATATACCTATACCTCCCAACTGGCGCTACATCATTCGCATACCCAGTGACGTACCTTGAAGTTTTCAAGAATAAAGAATCAACAGTGGTATTCCACAGTTCTTTCCCTTTCCTGTGGACATCTTCTTGCGATCTTTCTTCTAACACTAACTCGATCGCTTTGAATTCTGATTGTTTCTCAATATGTTGTCTAAAAATCTCACCACCCTCAGGATAACCTCACGTCTTTGCAAGGCACTTTTCAATTTTCGATATTGAATTATGTCGAAGATACTGTCGATGTCCATCGAAGTGGCCAAAGCAATACCTTCCACATACAGTTCCTTATCTGCCAATTCTACCAACTGGTGAAGCTCAGATTTCTTTGATTTTCCAGGTTGATATCCATACTGATTTACATTCAGAAGACACTCCTTCAGCGAAGTGCACTCCAAGTGGTTCACCAGCACTCTCTCCATAGTTTCTAATTGAAAAAAACACCAAACTAAAGGGTCCAAAGAACTTCGTATCAGCGTAATTCCTTTTCCCAAATTTTGTTCGAAAGATCACGATATGCCTCTATTACAATCCGGGTCGTTTCTTCCATGTTTCCTTCCACTTTTCCTGCCCTATCTTGAACAAGTCCAACTTTGGACACAGTTTCTGTAGTATACTGATTACTGAGGTAATCAAGTAGAAATCCCTTCACGGTTTTCTTCTATGTCGTCCAAGAGCTCTTTTTAGCTCTCCCCTCGTTGTCTTATAGGCTTTGGGAGCATACCCTTTATTAATTCTCATGGCATCGTTAGAGAGTCTTATGTTTTTCGTCCCTCTGCCAAGAGCCGTCTTACGTACGCGTCGGAAGGTTCCTGTTCAGTCTCTGACCTGCTCGCTAAAGCCGTGCAGTCGCTGTCTGAATATCCTCCAGTCACAGTTTGCATGTATCATTCTCCAGTGGCCAGTAACTAAAAACTTCCAGAAATCTGACCAATTAGTCGAATCTCCTTATTTTTGAGATTGGACTCATATTTATTTAAATTTTCCACCCATTTCCGATTTCCGACGTCCTTATAGTTGATCTCTCATTTAGTGGGGGAAAAATGATTGTTGCGATTTTCAAGGATTTACTTAATCTCCTTTTGTCATTTTTAAAATAATTTTAATCCAAAATAAATCTTAACGAGAATCGCTCCAGTTGCATTGCAATATTTAATTACACCAGTAATTTCGGGTATAAGTCGCTGTGGCATTAAAAGAGAAAATCAGATTTGTTGCCATAGTCAGTTCCGGGGCGAATTAAAGTTGATCCCAATATTTTTCAGTTAATTGCCTGATAACTGTTTACTGGGACAGGTTCTGCTAATTAAAGTTTACACCATTATCGGGTATTATCCGGAAGGAATTATTGCCAACAATTTACTTATATTATCCTGTAGCTGGTTTTTATTGTTTATGGTGACCTGCTCGTTGGCCAGGAAGTTAATTTATTTGATAATCCGAAAATTGCATTAATTAAAATATTTCCAGAATTTGCATCTAAATTCCAGATCTCCAAACATCTGCAGGATGCTTTTTTAAATTTAATTGTTTCAATATCGAAAACTGTTGTCTTTCCGCTATTTCAAAGAAATGTTTTATTAACTCTGCTATACTATAGCTTGTGATGGTGCCAACTGTGCGGATAGCATTCCTCGCCAGTGCTTTTAATTAAAATCGCTTATTTGTTGTCATATATCAGAGAGTAAAAATCGCATCTATCCAACAGCTTTTGTTTTAATTAAATTCGAGGATAGAATCTGAGGTAAATTATTATGTGTGGAACCTTTGTTGTCTCGCCACCTCTTCATAGCATTCCATTGAAAAGAATAAATTCATAAAAGTCCATTGAGATTGATTCATAATTGAACTTATGACAGTCATTATCAGCACAGCACGTTGACGTATGGAAGGCAATCAAATTCAAAACTTTGAAATTGCTTATGATAAGGTGACGTGAATGAAACTTTTGAAAATCGTCCAGGTGGATATAAAACATGCTGGGGGGTGGGGGTTGGTGGACTATGGTAGCAACATGTTCTGCTGAAATTTATAATAACATTGCTTTCTACTACCAAAACCTGGAACATACACGTAATTTCCATTATTGTGTGTGAGTTTCTGTTATCTTTTGTCCTTGGATCTTAAGAAATCGAACCGAATATTATTTTAAGATCTACCCTTGACGCCAACTATTCCTGTCTAACTAAAACGTGATTTGAAGGCTGTTATCATAATAAAAGATGACTTGCTTCCTTTGGATCAATGTTGGATATTTTGATAGCATGAAGCGCGTGAAGTCGCATTTTAATCCCAAAAAATTTTCAGCTATGATTCCTTATCTGTTTTATGACTAATTAAAACCACATTTTAAGACAAAATGTTGACATTATACTTATGCAGAGTGCTCGATGATTAGTATCCTCTTAAGGCACCATGTACATAAATTCCTATAAGCGCATCCTGAGGGAGCGGTATAAAATAGGTGTTCTCTAATGGAGGATTTTGAGTGAAAACGAAACAATCACTGTCCAAACAATGGCAAGATTTCCTCAACTCATCAACATAATTCACCAGGTCCAGGAATCGTTGAAGCTCCTCGATTTTCTCGGCGAAGTCATCTCACAAAATATCAAAAAATTTGATGCAAACTCATAATTTTCTCTAAATTTTAGATCTACCAGATCGTACTTTCATAAAAAAACTATCGCAAGTGAAAATCATGCCCTTCTCAGGATCTTCCCCACACAAGAACATCATAAGTATACGTTTATGACCGGAAAATATATCAATCATAGCCCTTTGAAAATCACTAGACCCAAAAGTTTAATTTCAAGAGGTTATCCAAGTGAATTTCACTTTATTTAATTTAAATGTCCACCAAGTTCTTCCAACTTGTGTTCAATTGCATCAAAATTTACTCTCTAAGTTCAAAAGTAAGCCTAAAAAGATTTTATATCTTCTAAATTTTATATCTTTCTCTGAAGGATACATCCATCACCCAGAAATACTTTGCTCTACTCAACCTAGATTTAATATCGTCAATATCTGGAAGCGTAAAATGTGATATTCAGCTTGCGAAGATTTCCATTTATTTTCTTAACTACTACTATAGAACTAACCCACTCAGTAGAATTTCTGACCTTCTCAGTTACTTGTATCTTCTACGTCCTATCTGTAATAATTCCTTTTTTAAACGCGAAAAAAGGTTTAAATGAAATTCTTTTCAAGGAATCGATGACAAATAACACTGAAAAGGAATACATCCAAGATCTTCAATGACCTCACTAAATTTATTCAGAACATGTTCTCGAAAATTTGTCTTCTGTAGATTATTTATTCTTTGCACTAAATTTAATCTGGTATGTCGGGACAGGGAAACGATGCGTTGGCCAGAAAACGTCCTTGCCAGAGATCCTTGTCATGATCTTCGACACCTATAAAAAACGCGGCGATGGATATCGGGGAAGTAAAAGTTAGGCTAACACAAGTTACGCTGCTGGTAAGAGGACTTGGCCCAAGAATGAGAAGGATAACGTCGTGAAGAAGGCAAGTAGATTGCAACATCTTCCAAGAAACCTGCTGCATTAGCCTTGCAGGTATTTCAACGATCACGATTCTAGATCGGCTGAGGAGTGCAAGAGCGTCTGTCAGCAGAGCCATTATCTCAATAATGGGTTAATCGGGCAACACTGCTGGAATAACTAACTCTGCACCGGTTGTCAAGCTGAAGGGAACTAGCCAGAGTCCGACAATGGAAGATAAAGTTCCTGAGCGCTAATCGACATTGGCAATAAGATCTGGAAGATTTCTGGGGACAAATGGTGTTGGTGGAAAACGGAATCATGGACCTTGTGGTTGAGCACCCGTCCAGAAACACAAGGAGCCCATGCCTGCAGTAATATGCGTCCCTGGCATAGGGAGTCAAGATTATTAATTGTACACAACAGTACTCGGAGGAGGCCAATTTAAGCTTCTTTGTGGCTTCAATTCGGTGCAGTTTAGCATCTACTGTAGACTGACTTAAAAGGTCCAAAAAGACATAGAACATATGATTGGGATGGTCTCTCAAGAGGGTGAGCAGTAATGCTCGAACAAATTAGGGGACGTGGCTAATTCTCCGCCAGTTGCAGCTATTTATACGCCAAGGGCAATACTTAAAAGCAAGGAACTTATACGCCATTTTTGACATTGGGGAGGCTTTTAAAAATGTTTCAACAGAGATTATTCGTCTAACTCTGAGGATTCTAACTATTTAACGGTTTTCATGTAACTAGATCGATACGATGCTAAAAAGCCGGATGATAAAGACCGAATGGGACAAGAACTGTACAGCGAGATGTGTTTAAGGGGGCACTCTGCAAAGAGGAATGCTTTCACCTAGGTAGTGCCTGCTGGTTGTCAACTCCTAAGAGAAGAGTAATTTCGACCTGCCCCTTACAACGGCTGTGTCGTTCATAAAAAAGAGTTCAATATTCTTGCTCAAGGCCAGTTCATGGCTTTTAGTTTAGAAGGTTTTGATCGTGCTATGTTGCTATACTTTAGGATGCTATTAAAAGTTTAGCTATATTGCATGAAGTAGCTTAGGCCTGACGCCCACTGAAATTCAAACATGGCGTGATATCTTTGGTCGTGTGGCAGGAGGTACTGTTGTTTTACAAATTGAAAACAACAAAATTTAGAACTTTTCACCTAATTACTATAACAAACCAAAAATAAAGAGCAAAATTTCCAAAATTTATCTGCCAGAAAAAGTTTTTCTTTCCCACACCAAAAAGTTGCACTAAATCCTCATATTTACTTCATTTTATAACAAATTGGAACTCCTTCGGACGCTGGACATTTAGGGCGCACTAAACTTCAGAGTCCGATGCGTCCTATTTGTTTTGGATATTTCTGGTAAATCCTACCCTGCCCGAAGGCAAGCTCTGTTAAGCCTTTTCGATGAGGCGATTTTATGAAGGATGTGGGCGAGCCCGACCCGTACAGGGCTCTGATGGGAACTGGATGCTTTCAAAACAATATTGTTGTGTGTGTGAAATGCCGCCAAATATTTGAGATATATCTTTTTAATGCCGTTGCTATTGCTGAAATCGTTTATAGTTATCCTTTCAATTATGCAAAAGAGGAAAAAAAATCACCACCTATAGAGTTGGTAGGATGTTATGTTATGGTATGAAGAAGCTACGCTAGTACCACAAAAACTCTAACGCAGACTATAAATTTTGAATACAAATTGAAAAATTCCATTCTCATATGTTCTGCGAAACCGTCCTAATCCTGTCTTTGATATTAAATGCTTTTAAAAGTGGAAAAGTGAGACGGATATTAAAACATTTACATTTCAGTGCCGTAAAAGGCATCTGTACCGGAGTGGTCCTGATATCATCCCAACAGATTTTTTATCTTTTATGCTATGCCATAAAACATTAATATGCAGACTAAAGTGGTTACAAACGTGGCCCTTGCAATTACAGGGCTCC